>JANIJG010023395.1:0-16876 GCA_024611175.1 Megaceryle torquata
TATGTAAAGCTGATATAATAATGTGACAGTTTTTTAATTTTTCCATTTCTCTTTAAAATTTAATTCATCTAATAGCAGGCATTAAAAAACCCCCCCAAAACCCCAAACAAACAAACAAAAAACCTATTGATTTTAATAAGTTTTGAAGAAGGTCCAAAGTGAGAGGAGGAAAAAATAGTGATGAGGTTCGTGGGAAATAGATAAAGGAATTAAATAAACCAGGTTAAAAATTGGCCTCAAATAAAGCCAAAAAAGCAAAATTCAGCTGACACTTGTAACTAATACTGAAGCTAAACAAAACTCCTCGGTGAGTGTTGCAATATACTTTCAGGGTAGAAGGCTAGTGGATTCAGAAAATTAAATGCCTCTACAAACTTATAAACACACACAATTATTTACTATGAACCCATAACCTGTGGATTTCCAGAGAAAGCATTTCATCTATGTTTCTACCCTCTAACATCCAAAACTGTAAGATAGATGGACTTGGTTTGCTGTTTTAGTTGTGGAGCCCAGTTTAAAGTCTCAGATCTCACTGCCTTCCGGTATTTAATTCTAACTATTAATACCACAGCATTGCTATTACTTCCTCCTTTTCTTTATAAGAATCCACACTTAACCTCTATGAAAGGTTTGATAATCTCCAACAATCTGAATCTAATATTTTACAGTATTTTACTAAAACATTTCTATTAACAAGCAGTTAATAGAAGATCTGCACCTGCCCAAAAACACCTTTGAATGTCCGTAATCACACTAAAATCACACACAAACAGCAGCTTGCTCAGTACGTATTTGCAAAACATACTGCACCTCATTTGAGGCCTATCATCCATATTTCCTAAAAGGGGGGAGAGAGGGTGCACGTAAACAGACCTCAGAATTTGACAATTGAAAATGCAAAGCTCAAACCCTGAGGCTCCTACAAGCTGATGATGTCCCATATAACAGGCAAGGCAAAGTTCATACAAGCATAAGTGTTTCATTCTTGCTTGTGTGGTAACAAAGGCCACAGTAGATTGGTAACACTTTAGTGAAGACTTCTCCCCCTGACAAGCTCCCTAGGGACTTTCCAGTCCCCTCCCTCAGCTCCCTGGTTTGTTCATTTAACTACATGGCTACAGAGTACCAGGATCCTGCTTTTCTTTCAATTCTAGGATGATTTTGATTCAAAGATATCAAAACTGGATAGTATTTCATGTACCATATCTCTTATTATTAAACATCAGCCTTCTGTCCATATTTTTCTATCATGAAAAGAAAAGGCAATTGTCCACCTGCAGCACGACTCCATTTTGTAAAGGGCTCAGATAATTTTGCCTCCAGGGAACTCTGTCAGGGCAAAGGGAAGGGCTTGGGGCAAGCAGAGAGAGAAGACAACGACAGACTAGTTTACACCAAAACACAGCAAAGGACCAGGACTTATTTAAACCTTTCTTAATTGTTTTCTAGCTCCTTAATGCCTCTCTGTTTCTCTCAACTTATGAGAAATATAAGGAATTGAAAATACCTTAACCTATTTTAAGTAAACATTCCATATATTTTCCTCTCTAAGGTGGATTGGACATCATCTAGATATTCTGGAGGATCTCAAGAAGGAGGAATTATTAATATCACAAAGCATCACTAGAAGGGAACAGAAATCCGTACCTTGATTCCAAAGGGAAAAAATATATCTGTACTTCCATTGGGGAAAGGAGATTCAACATCTGTACTCCTTTTAAATCAAAGCTGACATATTCAGGGCAGTGATTGTACAACCAACCATCAAATGAGGCACGGAGGAGGGGGAAGTAATCATAGTCCTTGCTCAAGAAAACAAAAGAAAAAAGGCGTTATTTTTGTAGTCTCAGACACTAAGAAAACTCATTAACTTATATCATTTAATTGTACTCAGCTGATGTGGTAAATACCATGATAGATTTTTTTTTTGTTGTTGTTATGAGTCATTACCTGTGTAGTTAAGTGATTACAAAAAGAGGTATGAAGCCAGCAGTGGTATTTAGCTTTTAAATATTGACTTTCTTTGCACCTCTAATGCAAAGTGGAAAAAGCTAATGCAGATTGGTTTTCTGGCTCGCAAAACAACACAGTTAAAGTACCACTTGCAGATCTTTCCCAGACACAGTTCTGCAACATGAGTATCTAATGAATCTGTTTTCCTGGAGGATTTATTACACGTTGAGCATCATTTTTTCTCTTCTGGTTTTGCTCAACAGATTGTAAAATTCTTCTGCAAGAGGACTGCTGGGTTATTTTGGCAGCAAAAGACAAAATGTAATGCTGGTGATGAAGGAGGACAAGATAGAAAAAGAGATATTTCTGATATTGGTAGATCTCTTGCTCTCCACGGTCAATGATTTAATTGAAGGTTCCTCAAAATTAAACTATAGTAATACTCAAAAAAGTCTTTATTCATCTTTTAAAGATACACATTCCTTAAATGGACATGGCTATATATGAGAAAAAGAGCACAGAAATTCAAACTAGTTAAAAATAATAAGATCTATTGCTTCCTTTCATTCCTTATTTAATGGGCAAACTGATAGCAGAAGTTAACGAGTCTTCCTGAAAAAACAACAACAACAACAAAAAAAATAATAATAAAAAAAAAATCACCAAAATCACACGTTTTTGGGTGAGGAAGTTGCCTTATGTTCATTCTATCTTCAATGGCAGAATATCCTCAACAGTTGATTCTACAGCACCTGCTGAGAGTGACTTATCTGCAACCCCAGTTCTAGTGGAGGCACTGAAAATATCTGCCCTCAGAGACAATGCTGCTAAGAGGCATTATGAGGGTGCTCCATGTACATTGCAGCAGCAGTTTTAAGTGAGGGAATGCAGCCCAGGTCATGATGCAATAAAGGCTCATGATAAAATATTATCACTCGGCACAGAGAAGGCCCTGGTGATTTTGCAGGGAAGAAAAAAACAAACAAACAAATATTTTCATACAGAGAAAACAGTATCATTCTGCAGAAAAACGTGGTTATCCAGTTTTAAAACAGAACCTCAAAGTGGCAACACTGAAAAATTAACAAAGCCTGCTTAGATAATATGTACCTTTTTTTTTTTTTTAATGTATTTTTTCTTAAAGTTTCTGTGGTGTATTTATAAGAATTTTTAAATGCTACAAATCAGTGGGAACCAAAATTCTGTAGGAGAAAAAAGGTAAACATCAGCTAAACTAACTCCTATCATTTGCCAAAGAGGTAGTTTCAATCAATTATTTTTTAAAAATATTTTAATTTTATTTTCAGTTCTAAATGTTCATTTCCTCAAAACACTATCTCTAGGAGATGAATCCTAGACAAATACCAATGTAACAAAAAAATCCCAAACAACTCAACAAAACAAACAAACATACATAATTAAAAAAAACCCAACTTGTCTTCTGAAAGATAGACCTGAACAAAAACTTTACCTACTTCTAACACTCTAAAAAGAACTCTAAGAGTGTAGCAACAGTAAACTACACTGCACAATTTGCATGAGCTCCTCAGGACAGCAAGAATTACTGCTTACAAAGTAATTTTAAGTTTACCATAATTTTCCTCCCCCACCATCGATTTTGTTTTTTCTTGGAAGCAGCTAGGATCAGTTAGTGGAACAAAGCTGAAACTTTATCTTCCCTAAGAAACTGTACAACAACAAGAACATCAAAGTTAGTTTGTGATGAGTACTATCCACAGTCATTTGTTTGAGCAGACACTTCCAACTGCTGGACAAAGTCAGTGCCAATTTAGTATATTTTTCTGACATAAGAGTGCCTGCTAGATTTGCAACACTGAGAGTCTCCTAAAACAAGTCCTTCCTTATTCTCTATTTCCAGTCTCTTTACCCAGTGTGATTTGGAAGATTTTTATGGATACTTAACAGTCCTAATAAAGATTTCCTCTCACGCTCAGTCCAATGAAAGGCTATACCTGTGAATTTGCTTTCTTCTTAAATCGTATAATCTAAGTATTCTCTCGCTCTTTTCCTTAATACACTATTTGGTTTTCTTACATTTTTCTTCTATTTCTCTCACATCTCCTCCTTCACAGAAATACTTTAGCAATTTATATTTGTTTGGGGTTGCTTTGGTTGGTTGTTTGGGGTTGGGTTATTTTATTATTATTATTTGTTGTTTTGGGTTTTGCTGTTGGATTTTTTTGTTTGTTTTTTGGGTTTTTTGTTTGGTTGGTTGGTTTTTGGGGTTTTTGTTTGTTTGCTTGTTTGTTTGGTTTGTTTTGGTTTTTTTTTATACTTGGTAGAGATTTCCCATTCTTTCAATAGCAGCAATTCCCATACATGAATACACATTTCCCCTTGTTTTAAAATCTTAGACTAGCTTTAATTTAGCATGAGGTTTGTTTTTTTTTAAAAACCTCCTAGGAGTTGCTAATTCTATTACACCCAGTTAAAACAAAAGAACTGAGTTAAAGCAGAAGCTATTCTCTTGCTGCTGTATCACATTCCACCATCAAGAGGATATGAAGTGTTTTTACGTTCCTTGATCCTGTCAATGCTCTTGGGTTGAGACAGAAGGTTAAAGGGAGGTGACAAGGTTAAATGATTTGACTAACATTGAAAACAAGGCTGAGGATCATTATGAGCCTGCCTCAGCTTTCTAATAACATATGTAATGAAGAGAATTGGAAGCTTCCCACACCAACATCTCATGCTGGAGTGATTTGTTTCTCTCTATATCCTTGCCACAATAGGTATCCATATATTTCTTTTACGAATATTGTCATGGCCCACTAAATTACCCCGGGCAATGCTATCAGTGGTGTTCCACTTTGCCCCTTTATTTCTTTCTGTGACAGTACTCTGCACAAGGGTTACTAGAAAGACAGATGAAGTAGGAGCAGATGGGTCTCTAAGGACTGATATATAGTAGGTGCGTAATAGAAAAAAGTGAGAATGGTGTTGTAACGGGACTTTTCATTTCTTTCTCCTCATTTCCACAGAAATTTTAGACATTGGAAATATATTGTGCCATGGTTATCAGGTTTATTTTTCCTTAGACTCCAACTTCTTTTCAGGGAACTTGACTCCTAATGGCCCTATACTTTTTCCTCTTCCATTTTATTTTCTCTTTCACAATGCTAAATCAAACTTTTCAGTGGATTAGAGAACTCCTTATGAATTCTCATCATATCAGACAATATTTTTATGGAAATCAATGAAGACTATGTCAAAAACCGACCAAGATGATAGTGAATGTTGCAGTTCAACAAAGCAAAAAAGGCAACTGTTACAGCAGTTAGGATGTTGGAGGAATGTCTGACAGCTTTTAACGTAGGAGTAAAATTTGTCATGTGAAGTTGCTTTGGACCTGATGGATTTAATAGTTCCTCAGAGCCATTATGGTCTATCACCTCTATGAGTATTAAGGGACTCCTAAATCCATGGATAGATAATTTGGCTGCCACACTTGCACAGTAAATCCACATCCTTAAAGCCTTCATTAAATTTGCACAGTCCATTTCTTAAGTGCAATTAACTGTGAGTTTCTTAAGAAAAGCAGTTGATTTGTTTCCGTGTCCCACAGACCCCATTATTTCCCATCATCCCTGTGGAAGTCAGGCTGTATCTCCTGAAACTTGTTTAAAAACATATCCAGTTGCTCGGAATCAGAAATTGTTGATAATTTTTGCACTCCATCTGTATTTCTACTGCGCATCAAATAAAGAAAATTTCTATAGCTGGGTACAGATCCTAGTTTAGCCTAGCTAATGCATAGCAAGCTTTATTAAATAGACTCAGCTGTTGAACACATCAGTTTGTGTAAGAGTTGTCTCCCTCATTTATTAAATCATGTACTCGATTAATTTTTTTTCAACTATGAACACATAATCAATCTACTTCATTCACTATTACTGCTGGACAGTCAAATTAAAATTTATAAAAAACTATTTAAAACTATGTAAATCTGTGCATTTGCATCATCACCAAAAATTCAAAGATCATTTTTTCTAAGAGTTACTGAAAAAATCACTTGATAAATAATACTAAATTTCTGCTTCAGCAATAAAAAAGAAAAAAGTAAATCTACTGTCAGTTAATACCCACTGATACATCTTTTCAACTTAGTTAAATCTGTCCATAACATAAATTCATGATTGAAACAGCAGTATAAGATACTTACTGCTTCATACCATAGACCAACGTTTTCAAGAAAACATTATTTGCACAAACAGATGTTATTAAAGTAGAATCATAGAATCATTAGGGTTGGAAAGGACCTCTAAGATCATCGAGTCCAACCTGAGGAGATCAGGTTGGTTAAACAGGACTTTCCCTTCATGAACCCATGCTGGCTGGGCCTGATCCCCCTGCTGTCCTGCACTTGCCACATGATCACCCCCAAGATGAACTGTTCCAGAATCTTCCCTGGAACTGAGGACAGGCTGACAGGCCTGTACTTCCCCAGATCCTCCTTCCTGTCTTTCTTGTAGATGGGTGTCACATTGGCAAGTATAAGCTGTATAAGCTATATAAGCTTATAAGCTTATATATAATCTTACATATATTGTAGTACCATATGAAATTAACTCAGATACTCTAAATTTTCACTGCTTGGGAAACACTGTGCATCTTCAAGAATCAAGTACTTACACAGTATGTACAGCTATTTCATGTTGGTTTTGTGGGAGGAAATGAATTTGACTGCATGAATAAAAGAACTTACTTTCTTAATTAGACATTTTAATCAGAGATCCATTAGCTAATCAGAGCTAATCAGAGTTTCATCAAGAGTGTAAATAGGCAACTTGGGATAAGATGGTCAGGACTTAAAGGCTTGCATGCATAATAACAAGCTATGGATATTCTCTTGGAAGGTTTATCATTGAAAAAGGCCCTAAAATACTATAATCATTTCAATAAACAGAAAAATCAAGAACAAGAGAAGTCATTCATTCTCACCAGCAGCTCATTCTAATAACTTTTGAAATGGTATATGAAGGAGAAAATTGGAACTCCTTTCATAGTAATTCTTGGCCACCTAAAAGTGAGTATTAGAATTCAAATTAATCCACTGTTGGGAGTCAGTCACCAATACTACATTGGCATTCATGTTTTATCTGGACTTTTTAAAGTTTCAGCCCTGACTGAATCTCTGCAGATACCAACAGCATTCACAGTATGCTTTTCAAAGTTAGGTGTCCCATTCAACAGGCTTCTCAGGTTTCTTAAGTGATTGCTAGTATTTTTGAGAAATTAATAAAATCTAAAGAAAAACTAGGCTAATAGTAATAAAATTTACTAATTTGCTTTATGGATTGCCAGATAAAATACAAACAACTACCGAAGCACCAAACTTTATCCCGATGTTTAACAAACAGCTGTACACTTTTGAGCATGAGACAATACCTCCTTCAGAGTACTCCTAGGAACAAAAAAAAATATAGCACAGCTACTTGTAGTTACATGGTGCTGAAGTAAGACTGTGAATATATTAGTTTATTCTCTTTTTCACCAGGAATACCTGTTTTATTACTGTGGTATTAACTGTGTAGTTGGCTGGGAAACACTTCTCTTCTCCCATGATACATTAGGCTATCCAGGAACAGGAAAAAAAGATAGTGTAGAAGTCACATGATCAACCATATGTATGAAAAGATTTACTGTGACTGTTTCATATTCAACTATCACACACTGGCCCAAAATCAGGATTTCTTCATTTTACTTTTTTTAGTTGTTTAAATTTAAAATATCAATCAAAACCAATGCCAGTCCAAATCAAATAGAAAAATCTCTCTCTATATATATACATTTCCAGGAAACTGGGGAAACAGGGAAAAAAGGAAGGGAAAGCTAGATGAGTCTGTTCCCCAGCATGAGATAAACTGAACAAAGCTAAGATTTCACCCGTTGGCCAGCCCCACTGGGGATCAAAAGTAAGAGCATAATGTGGAAGGGAGAATTTATTTTTTTTTCTTATCACCAAAGTAAGTTGCATCAGAAAAAATGCTGGCATTTAATACTCAAGTTAGTATTTGCAAACTAAAACAAATCGAGTTATTTCAAAAAGATGCCATATGGTCTGTGCATTTGTACTGTGTCAAGTTGGGAGAGTATTTTTATTTTTTATTTTAATGGATGCCAAAAAGCTAGAACGAGTAGCTCAGTGACTGTGTTGCTAAAACTTTTCACAGAAGTTCTGATTCACCAGACAAAACTAATGGAAAACAAAACTGATACAGAAGCTAAAAGGAAGGGGAAATGGTTGCAGCAGAAAGTCCTCATCTGTTAGACCTCTGACACTGAAAGGAAATGTCCTACCAGACTCTGGCTTGGAAGTTGTCACTGAACAACACCAAAGGTTGCACAAAGCAACAGGGCTTAGCTTTCCCAGTACTCACCTCAGGTAAGTTTATTCTTCTACTAAAGCATTTTGCTCACCTTGAATTGATGGATACAGGCAATCAGTGTGACCCTGATTCTCAAGCAGTGTCCAGTATGAGGAAATTCCTGAAACTGCTTCTAGTCTTGCTCCCTGCCATATGACAAATGTTTTCTTTAAGATATGATGGGAAAAGATATAATGCAATAAATGGGGAAAAAATACCTATTTCTGTCGACTTTGCTAACTCACCTGGAGAGTGACACAAATGTAATATAGATTTGATAGGTTTTCATACTCAAAACACAAGAATCAAAAGCATACAGAGAAGAAAATACAATTTAACCACAAAATCTCACACAAAGAAATAAACTACCTCCTCCAGTACTCATTTTCAAGGCACATAGATCGGTGATTTCATATATGAAATTCTCTATTCTCTTCTAGCTCAGCTATCAGCAGTACATCTTACTTTAAATCTTTCGGCTTCCTTAGCAAATAAGAAAATGCAGTAGCCATATGAGGAGAACCCTTTTGATCCTAAAGGGTGATCAAATATAGATCAGGCTAAGAGGATATAGAAGATGGACAACTCTAAATACCTCATACCTATTATCTATTGTTATTCCACCTGCTAATGGGCCAAGGGAATATGTACTTCTCTAATGACTGTGGACGCAGTCAATCTAATCCTTGTATTTATCCTCTCTGTACTTGGGTACTGCATTATAACACATGAGAAGATGAAAGGAGACTTAGAAAGAGCTCTAGTTTGTTACAGCTCATTACTTAGAAGCACGCAGCTTTTCTATCTCATCACCTGCTGACACTGGATGTTATATTGCCTCCCCAATAAGCATCAAATCAATAAAGGCTCAATGGAGCTGGCCTACTCTACCTTAAAGATCATCCCTGACTGAGATCTATGCTTCCCAAAATGCAATCCCCAGAAATAAAATATCAATAAATAACCCAAAATGCAGGAACAAGATGCAGAAACTTCTTGGTAGCAGGGACTGCGGTGAACTCTGCTGGTATTTATGGTTTCAAACCCCAAAAAGCCTGAGCATATTCCAGCATCTCTGCTTCAGTAGGACTCCCCCAGCCTCAGGAGGAGTGCCATTATGCAATCAATTTCATGGCTGGAATCTCAATACATATAATTTAAACAAAATAAAATTAAATTGATGGGTCACCAGGTCATTCGGAAAGAATGTTTTTTTGACAATCAGTCCAGCCTGTTCTTTCTTTGCTACTATAATCTCCACCCTATAAAGCAAAGGAGTTAAAGTCATTATCTGTGTTTATATTTTATTATGTATGGTCCCAAGTTAACAGTGAATTCTCTTCATGGGTTATCATAATAAAATATTACAGTGGTGTCTGATTGTGCTGCTGCAGTAAAGTGTCTTATCATTTTCATTCCCAGTCCCTGATTTCATGGGTTTATAAGCTAAAAATAAAAATGAGGTCGAGGTTAAAAGTTAGCAAACCAAACCTGAACCTGGAGGCAATAGTTTATTTTAAGTGGAGTTGGTAAAATATAATTTCCTCCTTTATATCTCCAGCCCTTTTGTGTATGCATATATAGCTATGTAGATGAGATGGATTTTTTTTTCCCCAGACCCCTTTTGTTATATTATCTTTGGAAGTCTGGTTTGCTTTTTGAAAACAGACTGGAAGTGGGATTAGTTTAAACTATGATAGCTAGTTTCAAAAGAAAAAATAAACAAAGGCAGAGAGAGGAGCTATCAAGGATGTTTTAACAAAAGTATTCTCAACGTATCTTATTCAACATACCCATTTATCTGAATTCATTGTCCTCATACTCCATAGAAAAGCTTTGTGCTTAAAGATTTTCACACCCAAGTATTTAAAAACCCTGTTCAAAGATGGAAACACTTATTTCAAAGAAATTTGGAAAGTACACAACACTGCCAAGTTTGCTATATGTTATTTATGCAGCACTTGATATTCATGTCATTGTTTTCTAAATAATACAAGACACCTTCCTGCATTCCACACTAGCTTTATCTTACATATTCCATGATATTTTAGCAGTAATTTATTTGAAGCTTGTTTCCCTCACCTTTCAAAGAAATACTGTATCAGAGGATGTGTTTCAAGGAAATCATTTTAAGAAAAATATGCTGTGATTTGGCCAAAATTTCTCATGCATAATGCAATTCAGATTAGAATTTTACATAAAAGAAGCCAAGTAATAGGTATGTGTTTGTAATAGGTACATATTTTTATATATCTTGTACCTAAAGATCAGGTAATAAACAAGTGCTATTCACTCTTTCTGGTGCGACACTAATAGACATTTCTCCTGTTGTAGAGCAGTTGTTCCAAACCACAATGACAAAGTTTAATACTACTTCCCACAACATTTTAAATTCCTAGAGACCTGTAGTCTAGGAACATAAAAGTAAATTTTCCTATTTCTGTAACTGAATAGAATGAAGCCCAGATTCAATATATGGCCAAGATAAAGGACAGCTTTTCAGTCGTAGTCCCTTCAGACACAAGAGCTGCCTGAGAGTGAGTTCAGTTCTTGTCTGCCACAGGAGCAGAGATCAATGAAATGGCAAAAAACCTTGGAAATGCATCCTAACCACTAACACAAGTTTGAGAAATACGTAAAATAATAAACATTACAGATTAGCCAATACCTTTAACTATAATCTAAACCTAAAAGTCTTATCCAGCTCAGTTTCATGTTTATAAGTGAGCACGACTGCAGTGCAATTGTCCTTGAGCCCATGCAGTGGAGAGAAAATATGGGGTCTGAGTTGAGAAATAATTCACAGAAAGTAATGCTGATTGAGTAGCGAACACTTTCTAAGATATTCTGAATTACTGAATCTCGATTTAATTATATCCTCAAAAGACTACAGACAAAACTAACAGCTAGTATGAGGCTATTTGCAGAGGGCTAAGTATTTGGGACTCAAGCAGTAGTTTGTCCAAGCAGACTTGGACAAGGTATTGCACACATCATAATCACTAAAGGCAGCAGTGAAACCAACATCAGCAGGAATGAAGAGAACCATTTAAAATACCCATTTTTATAACCTTTTGTAATCTAACTATTTTAATTATTTAATAAGAATTCAAAGTGGGAGGTTAATAAAATTTGTCAGTAGGTGTTCTTATCAATGAGCAGAGCTGTGAAGCCCGCATGACGGTCTATCAATAAACCAAGAGGGCTGAAATTTTTCATTAAATTGAAAAGAAGAGATGTATGTATTTCAATCCAAAATACTTGTATACAATAGGCTGATTTTGAGGGTGAACACAGTTGGGGCTGAAAACATTACAAATGGGAACTAATTTTCAGCAGAAGCCTGTGGTGCAAAAAGAGCCAAAAGTAGAAATCAATCAGTTCTCATAGTGGATAAAAGGTGTCTTCCCAGTCTTCACTGGAGAAATGAGTTAGATGACTTGAAAAAAAATGTGTTTTTTGTCCCAACTGCATACCTTCTACACAAAGGAAATTTATTTTTCAATGCATTTTACTTTCACTTACTACTTACATGCTTACAGATTTGTCACTCTGATAAAATTTCTTGCAATATGATATGAAAGATATGAATGTACATATCCATTTTTTAGATGAGTTTTAATTCATAGTGACCAAACTCATTCCAGAATAAATGCAAGATGCTCATTAAGTTATACATACTGCAAGAGTGAATGTAGCTTATTTTTTCATTTCCATTTGGCTATTGCACTATTTTCTTATGATAAATAATTGTATGTACCATTTATAAGTGTGACTGCCACCTTATATAAAGTCAATTCAAGATTACGATTTTTTTATTTATTTCCCACCAAATTAGAACTAGCTCAAAGCCACAGTTCAAAAGTTTGGAGTCAGGGGAGATAAAAACATAGTAAAATAAAGATGCATATGTTTCTAATCTGCAGACCTTTTTATTATTCTTCATTACTAAAACGTGATTTGAAGAGATGTTAAATACTTTCATGGAACTAAGAAAGACACTTGACTTTGTTCTAAGGACTGCAACAGATTACTAAACAGTGCACTGAGTGTCCTCACCGTTTATTTCTGGAAATCGGAAAAAGAGAGAAATTAACTGTTTCAGTTAATTGAAACAAAGAAACAAAGGTGAAATTAGTACCAAGAGAAAAAAGTTCTTTTTTGTTCTCTCACTCTTCTTACTGTTTGGTATTTTTTAAGGGATGTTCTTGCTTATGCCTGCAACTAGGAGTTAACATATATGCCATGAGAGAGCTACGTACAAGTATTGGATGATATTTCAAATTGCTGTACAGTTTTTCTAAAATGATTAATGCTAATTCTAAGAAATCAGAGTAATAGCTGCTATTAAAAAACAAACTCAACTCCTGGGCTTCCTGGAAAGTTTGACATGACAGATATCTGAGAGACATTAATAATACAATATAGAAATTAAGAGATCTTGGATCTGTTGCTGGCTGCGATATAAATTATTTATATTCTCTTGGGAACAGGGCTCAACTTCTGTGTATTTGGGGCAGACCTACACGGAAGGATACAGACATCTATGAAGGCCTGTAGTGTGGGTAAGGCAAATGTCTAACCATCTCACCTTCTAAGGTAGACATACACTAGTTCCTCACCTGCAAAAATGAGAATAAGCATTTGCTTCCATATAACCTGTGAAAGCTTCCAAAACCATATGCTCATGCATACATTCAGGCTCTTGAGTATATGTACTCCTATGAATACTGTGGCAAGGTTTTCCTCTCGAGAGCTTACTGCACCAGTCTGGGAAGATGGCCAGATCTGGTGTAAATCTGCACAGTTCAGTGCTGAAAAGCAGCTCGTGAGAGAAGCAGAGGAATGGCTGCCTGCAGCCATCCTTGCAGATCCACTTTGTCCACAGATGAAAAATTGTTGATTGGCCTTCATAGATACTGCCAAGAACACAGGAAAAATCAGGGCAGTTTCCAAAATAACACATGGATGCATGCATTTTTATTCACTGCGAAATGTTTGTTGTTTGCAAATTACATTCATTCTACTTTTTCTTATTTGGGAATATTTATACAGGAGTTAGAGCCCTGGAAAGCTAATTTTAAGGAAGCTCTTCCCTAATAAAATACAACAATGTTTTGACAGAAGAGCTCAAATAATTTTAAATAAATAAATAAATAAAATTCTTCTACCACTTGCTAACAAGATTTTCTTTGCTTTCCCATAAGCGTCCTAAAATTAACAGCATTTTAACAGATGCATCAGCATTGGATTAGCTCCTGAAAGCACTTCCTTCCAAGCAGCATCTCCTCCCATCTTCTGATGACCTTATTACTTATTTTGAGCGTGTGATTTTTGCAAACTTCTGAGCCAAGACATAGTTATAATAATAGAGAATGAACTTTACAGATGGATGTTATTAGAATAATAGCTGCAGCACAAATTCTCTATTTCATTATGAATGTGACCTAATTTAGAGAAAATACTTATTTTACCTTCAGAGAAAATAGAAACATCAGTAATTCTTGCACCATTACTGTTCTCTGGTGGCTGTGGCATTAAGTGGTTACAATAGAGAATCACCCAAATTTTGTTCCAATTTTCAGGCAGGATATTTCTCCATTGCCTATCTATTAGAAAATAGTAATGAATTTTCAGTCTTTTAACACACACTAAAAAACCTTATTGCATCATCTACCTATCCTTTCCATATGCTAATGTTTACAGTGAGCACCCATTCAGCACATCTCTGAAAATCTTTTATAAACATACCAGAAAAAAAGGATGTGTATCACCCATTCGCTGACAAAGAATGAAATGTATACCAAAGTTATGCAAGTTTAACAAACCACTCATCCTTATTAAGCAGTCCTTCCTGATCTCCCATGCTGCATATCAGTGGAACAGATTAAATCCCTAAATCCTGACTCATTCTTTCCCTGTTATCACTGGTGTGTGGAGAGAATACAGTCTTTCTGATAGCTCAAAGGTTTCAATCTGAAATATGAAGTTAGCAGCAATCCAACGGCTGCAAGCTGAAAAATTAGATAAGCTCGGTTTCTAAAACAGTTAAAACCACAGTAAACAATTTCCTAGGGGCACAACGGCAACTGAAATCCCCAAAGTCGTTATCTTCTTGTGGATATACTTGGACTACACAGGAAGTTATTGGCCTGATGAAAAAATTCCTCTGTGAAATTATATAGCCTCTGCATTGCAGGAAGTTGTCAACATCATCAAATTGCTCACTCTGACATGAATAATAAATCTATGATTCCACAGAAACAACTCAGCTAAGTCACTTATATTTCACTGAGTTTTATGAGGAACAGATTTTCTCTTATTTTGTGCTGTGGTGCAAAATTCTCCATTTAAAAGTTCTGCTATTAAAAAAAAAAAAAAAAGGAAAAAAACCCACAAGAGTTTTCATTACCATGTTAAAAGTCGTATTGCACCAGGAAATCAGCCAACAGACAGATTGCACAATCTATTTCCTCTGAACTCAGGGAATATTATCCTTGTTACTGCCATCGTTTCGGGACAAGGACTCTACATAAGTAGCATGGTGAGCCTGAGGTGGGGCCACACACAACTCTTTCCTTAATGGGGTTTCAATCTTTCCCATGACAAATGAATCCATGGGAATCCAGCATTCCACTCATTTAAAGCAAAATTCATACTCAGTCTTGGGAGCACTACTGAACAGGATAATTTTATTTTAGTCAATTACTCACATAAGAAACACTTCTATAAAGTTTGTCAAGAAAGGAAATGGATTGCAAACATAAAAATTAAATCTACCAAATTTCTTGAAGTGCAGAGAGAGAGTGCTAACTGATTCTATGGTACTGATTACTTTCTTTTTTGAAAATGTGAAGTTAACCACATGAATTTGTAAAATCCTTGCAGTAAGAATTGTTCTGTATTTGAAATCTCCACCAGTTGGGAAACACAGAAGGAATTAGGCAGTGGGAATCTTTTACTTTGCATATCTACTTGCAATCTTTCAGGAAAAAAAAAAAAAAAAAAAAAATCCCTCTTTGGAGCCTGATTTTGTGAACATATGAGCTCTGAAAATACAGAATTTACATACCATCACCCCAGTAAGAAGGTTTTCTGAGATTAAAGGAAGATGACCGGGTTTTAAGTTTCTCAAACTCAGGTCTAAATGCCGTACTGACAATGAATCAGACATCTCCCATTTCCCAAGAATTTTTGTTTATAGGTATTACAATAAATAACACAGGTAAGGCAGTAGGGAGGTGGTGGCCACACATCAGTACACTTCTACAGTTGACGGGGTAGGAGGGCTTAACAAAGCATCTTAACCTATACTGTCCTCTGTGCGCTTTAATTCAAGCAGTATTGAAACTGAAATTGTTGGTGGGTTGTTATATTACTATTTCTACATCCTTTATTTACTTTCTGTAAATCTATTGCCATCTTCTGTCTCTCTTCCAAACTCCAAATTATTTCAGAATGTAGCAATGTCATTCAGAAAGCGATGTTTCATTGTGATGTAGATCCAGCTTCAAATTAATTTTTCAGACTGAACACAAAAGGAGCACATATGGTTCATATGTGGCCTGAAGCTGTGCCAGGGGAGGTTTAGGTTGGATCTTAGGAAGCACTTCCTCATGGAAAGGGTGATAGAAAACTGGAATGGACTGCCCAGGGAGGTGGTGGAGTCGCCATCCCTGGAGGTGTTTAAGGAAAGGTTGGATGTGGCACTGAGTGACATCGTCTAGCTGATGTCATGGTGTTGAGTCATATGCTGGACTTGATGATCTTGGAGATCTATTCCAGCCTCAGAAATTCTGTGATTCTGTGATATGGAAAGTGGCTGAAAGGTTTTAGGGCACTAACTTCTCAAAAAGTAAGAAGTAACATTTTCTAAAGACTGCTGCAAGAGTCTCAGAACATGATATACGCTTATCTCTCCTATTAATCATGACTAGCATCCAGTACTATTTTCACAGAGTTATACCAAAATACAGGTTGCTCCAGGACCACGTTCTCCTCTCAATCATAAATTAACTCTAAATTCTCATTAATTTGGGATTTTCTTCAGGAAAAAAAACAGCAAAAGAGCTTTCATACTAGTCTAGTGTTATCAGACATACTGTACTAATTACAATATCTGTATTACCACAGGTATCACAGGGTGTCAGGGGTTGGAAGGGACCTTGGAGATCGAGTCCAACCCACCTGCCAGAGCAGGGCCATACAATCCAGCACAGAGCACACAGGAACGTGTCCAGGTGGGTTTTGAAAATCTCCAGAGAAGGAGACTCCACAACCTCGCTGGGGAGCCTGTTACAGTGCTCTGTGACTCTTACAGTAAAGAAGTTCCTCCTCAAGTTAAAGTGGAACCTCCTATGCTCCAGCTTACATCCATTCCCCCTTGTCCTATCACAGGGCACGAGTGAGAAGAGGCTGTCCCTTTCCTCCTGATATCCCAGCCCTCAGATATTTATAAACATTTATCAAATCTCCTCTCAGTCTTCTCTTCTCCAGACTAAAGAGCCCCAGGTGTCTCAGCCTTTCCTCAT
>JANIJG010023399.1:0-18289 GCA_024611175.1 Megaceryle torquata
CAGAGAGGTGGTGGAAGCCCCATCCTTGGAGATTTTTAAGACCAGGCTGGATGGGGCTCTGAGCAACCTGCTCTAGTAGGAGGTGTCCCTGCCCATGGCAGGGGGGTTGGAACCAGATGATCTTTAGGGTCCCTTCCAACCCTGGCAATTCTATGATTCTGTGATTCTCTGAGAATAACAACTCATTGTCATGGAAGAACTATTAGTTCATCTCTTCTCTGTAAAAATAAATAAATAAAAATTGTAGGTCAGAGTTCCTTCCAACACTAGAAGTCTTGGGAAATCAATGCAAGTTTTGTATGAACGCGGCCCTATCTCTTCAGAAGCAAAGTTGGGTAAAATTAGCCTTCAGTTGACCATATGCTATTTGTATAACAGAGGTGAGCAAAGTCTTGTGATACTGTGATCATGGGATGGTTCCCAAGTGTAGCATCTCTTAAGGTCTGTCAAGAGTTACACTGCCTGCCAGAAGAATACACATTCTGAAATCTTGTTCCCTTCCTTCTCAAGTGTTATCAGTGACAGTTGCTATTGCCTCTTTCTGGTACTTTCCGATCCTCCACTTCCTCAAATGCTTACACACACTCAACTAATGGGTAGGGGGATTTTTTTTTTTGCGTGGCTGTTCTGTGTTGCCTTGGCATAACACAGTTCAGAAAAGATAGCTCTTCATCATCTCCTTGCTGCTTTCTATCCTCAGTACTGCTATCTCCATTCTTGTGTATCTCTGTCCTTGGTAGGACTTGATTAAGCAATGGCCTTGAATGGCCGCCTCACTTTGAAGTTGGCCTTGTATTGACCAGGAGATTGGACCACAAATCCAGATGTCCCTTCCTAGCTAAGTTATATGATTATGATATTATTTATTATGTATGTAATTAACATAACTATATGACAGTTCTAGTGCTAGCTTTTACAGTAGCCAAGACACTTAAAATGGTCTCAGGGGTAGTCATAAGGTAGACATCCTAGTCAAAGGCCACCTTTATTTCAGTGTTGTGGTCCAGGAAATGGCAGCAAAGAACTGAAGCTTTATCTAAATTTTCAGTACAGATAGGAAACATATAATGGATTCTGATCTAATCATTCACAGGGACACTATTCCTGATTATAGCGCACTCTATGTCTGTATCTTGGCAAGGTTCAGAAAAAAAACCAGATTTTTTTTTTGTACCCTGTAACTCTTAACACAAATTCTAGGCCCAACTTACAATGTAGAGGAAATGACAAAATGTTTCCCCAAGAGAACACTCGTTTATGGTTATTGTGATACATTATTTCTGTTTGACTAGCCTTACATTATCCCTATATGTTGTTTAGGATGCAGCAGAAAAGCTGCCTCTTCAATACCTTCCTCTGTAAATGTCAATACCAATCTGGTACAGTCAAGAAACTTAATAGACTCATACCTAGCTTGTCAGCCATGACCTGACAAATTGTACTGAAAACTAGACATTTTATTGAGAATCCATTATAGGAAAGTGGCTGGTGAGGAGAGATGCCCAAAAGGTTTCCCTGTACCATCTTTCACAATAATCTGGGAGCTTCCTTGCACAGTGTTGCAGTTAGCTGGTGTAATACTGCATCAGCACTGTCCTCTCCCGTAAACATGACCCTACGTGTTGTGCACATGCACAGATACTACACAAATATATATGCAGATATACACAGTCTACAGTGCCATCTCAAGGAAGTCTTCACCCTGGTTGAGATGTCTGCTTGCAGGGGACCTTATTATGGCTCAGCATGTTTAGTCCTCTAAAAGAGTCATTGTCATATTAGGAAAAATACATATATGCAATTATAATATGTATGTAATACACAGCTAGAGAGAGGGCTGTAGCAACAAGGCTTGGAGGTGTACAGTTGTGTATCTACCATACAACGGAATCACAGATAAGGGAAGAGCCTAGAATTAGATTTAGGCTTTTGGAGAGTGAGGGCTGAAGAGGTAGCCCAGTATCCTCTGAAGCTAGTGCAGATATCAACAGAAGCAAGGGGAATATGAGGCAGAATTTTTGGAAGCTGAGAGTCACTTGGTTTTGTTGACATTGTCGTTAGTGTACAGTTGAGGTGGAAGGGACTGCAAAGCTAATGGTATTTTTGGGCCCTGTATGTCGTAATTTACAGAGAAAGCTTTCTGGGGCAAACTCACAGCTAATGAAATGGGAGGTGGAGTTCACTGTAGTGAAGCTTTTAGGTTATGATTAAAATTAATCTAATAGCTGGAACAGCAGGAACTGTAGAATATATTGCTGGATCTGGCAAACCAACAGGCTTCTGGAAAGTGAGACAGATTGAAATGAAAGTGATTAATCTTCATAGTAAACTCTGAAGAGTGCTGTCAGTCTTGAAATTATGTTTCCTGTGAGGATTAGGATTAGGGTTCAATGAGAATCCTCAGTGGCTCATGGGACTGAGATGGGGGCTTGGTACCAACTGTATAGAATTCCAGGGTAAATAGGGTTGGATTTCTTAGAAGGGTAAGTGTTGAGGCTATTGCCAGAAAGCTTTTCTGACAACAAGACTGAAGAAAGATCTAAATTTTCACATCTGTTAGAAAGTAAGACCATGCAAGTCCCCCAGGGCTTGGATAAAAGTTTAGTCTGGCAAAGTGAGTGGCATATGGCAGCTGGGAGGCCCAGTTAGTTAATTAATAACCAATCATTTTTAATCATTGACATAGCAGATTTGATGCTGTGTAAGATTTGACCTGTCAGCAACAGTAATGGGCTACAAGGCCTTCTAAATAGATCTGGCACTGGACATCAACAGGTTTTCCTATTACTAATACAGACCTGTGTCAAGTTTCCAGTAATACTTGTTTCATGAGAATGACTTTGGGTTCTGTCGCTGTTACACCCATGAAAGACCCAAGGTATATTTGCAGTCTGAGTTCTCTAAGTAGTGGTAAGGCTGTTTTTTCATGTCAGAGGAGAATTCTATCTCACCTCTTCAGCTGACTTGTTCAGTTGGATTTTGGGGGGCAATAGGCAGAAGGAAACACTGCAGCTCTTAGACATAAAGAATAGATTATGTAATAAAACTGAGAATATAAGTCTATATTAAATTTGGTACCTTCAGCCTGGGATAGTTAAAAATGGCTATTCTGGAGTTAAGAATATTCCAGACACAAAGCTTCTGTAAAACAAGATTTGACATGCTCATCTAAAGATTTCCCTCCCCCCCCACATTTCTTCCTGTAAGATCCTATGTATTACAGTTCTTCCTATGCACTTTCCATAGTGCATAACATGATCAGCTGCTATTGAGCAGTTCTTTAGGTTACTAACCACACTTTTACTACATCTAAAAATGTTGCAATATGTATTCCAACATCAGTGTCACAAATAGCTTCTGTTCCATTTCCCAGCAGCGACTTTTTTTGGTGAAGATTCAGACTTTGCTCATTATTGCAAAGGCAATGAAAGTCAGGAGCAGCATGTAAAGAAATCCAGCCTGGGAATTTTGACAGCCCCAAAAATAATAGGATGAGTTTTGTCTGTACTTTGATGGCCTGTGGAAAAGACCAAAGAAAAGAAAGCATATTCCAAACAAACACATCTTGCCCAAGACCATAGACAAGCATGTAAATCCCGTTCTGCTGAAAGGAGAAAAACAAGGCTTTTGAAAAAGAACAGCTGTATGGATGCATGGATTGAAAAGCACGTGCTCACTGTGTTCACCTGACTTTCCAGCTGCAGAGGCTTGTATATATAGAAGGTTTCCCATTATTTACCTTACAGTCACTACATGTAGGAAGTAGAAAGGGACATTGCACAGTGCTGATGTAGTGATGTCGTGTACAGGTAGAAAGTTTGGCATCACATGTATTCTGAAAATCTTGCAGGAATTCTAGAATGATGAAGAATGCATCAAGCTTCTCAGAGCCTAACTTTCAACAAAAGGGTAAAATCTGTCATACGCAGGGGACAGCCTTTAGGTGTCACTTGGGTGTATGAAATAGAAACAGGATTTAGGGTTGGGGAACTCAGGATGGCTCTAAAGATGCAGTAATATTTTGGCAGAACTGTTCAGTGGGTTATTTTCTCTTGATAGTCAAATGTAATGCTGTTTATGTTACTGCATATTCTGAACAAACTGACTGGCATAAGTCAAAGCTTGAGTAGTTTATGGGGAAACTCATAGAAAAATTTTAATTGTACTGATAAGAAAAAGAAATACCACAAAAATTACTTTAAAGTCAATCACTAACATCTTTAATAAACTCAGAGACCAATTGTGCAAGATGCTCTACATCCTGAGATTATCGTGTTTTGCACATCAAATTACTAGTTCTTTGAAAGCATGTCATGAGGTCTATTTTGGAAAGCTGGTGTTCCATAAGTCTGCAGATATTGATAGTATAAATATCTGTACATGCTTATTTGGCATTGCACATTTCTGTGGCCTTCTCTCAGAGAGCTTCAGCTCCTTGATCTGAAAAGATTTCTGTGTTAGTTCAGTCCTTGGCTCACCTCCTATTCCTAAAGTGAGTGCCCTCAGTTCTCGGGATGTGTAGGCAAGTAATGTGCTCAGTCCTTTCTCAGAAGAGAGCTTTAGCAGGTGTTTAAGAGTGTCCTTTATCTTCATTGACTTTGTTAACCTGTAGTTAACTGTCTTAAAGTGTTTTCCTGACTAGGGACAAGAAACAATTATTGTCATGGATTTTTTTTTTTTTTTTTCTGTTTTATCACCTTGTTTTGGCTGACTGTTCTTCCAAAGCTAGAATTTTGTAATGGAGAAGACTTACTTTGCAATTTACTACAGTTCTTACTTGGAGCAAAAAATTCTTGCATTAAAATTTAGCAAAACATGTAAAAAAACCAACTTATTTTTTATTTTAAGATGTTTCCAGTTGAGGACTTTGAAATGTTTTAAGAAAACCAAGCCTTAGTTGTCATGTTAATGCGGAGACTTGGAGCAAGGCTGGAACTATGAAACATCATAATCCTAGGATCTGGTATTAAGTGGAAAGGTAAGAGTCCTAAATTTTTAATGAGTAATTTTATTTTTTATTTTAAATGTGCTGAAGTTAATTGGAGGGTCATGTCAGCACTCCACCGTATCTCAGATTGTGTGCCAATATATTCAACATTCTAGATTATCTATTTAAAATAAGGTGTTATTTTTACAGCATGAGGAAAAGAAGAAGATAACCTTGTTTTGTTTAACTGACAGAAAACTAGGTTTCAGAAGCCATAGGTTCAAATTGTCTTTCCAGACAGTGAGGTCATGAGCCCTCTGAAGTGAAATTTTGCTAGCGATTTCAGTACTTACCGTTTCTTGAGCAGTATTTCCTGAGGTATAGGTAAATTGCTGCTGATATTTTCATGTCTTCAGACCAAGAATGCTCAGTCTTGTCTTGATGAAAGCGGGTTATCGTCTGGAAAACTGTTCGCAGAAAGCTGTAGGTACCTTGCCACATGATGGCAGTGTAACAGCACGTGTCATCAAGTCTAATTTTTCTGAAAGTGTTCTAGAAACATTGGATATTGGAGCTAGAATTTGCCTGCGGCTAAGTGTAGCATTATTTCTTTCTAACTTTTCAAAATATCATTGTTCCTCTTGTATGGTTAATGCATTTTTGCATACATTTTCATTACATTGTTTTCCTTTTGTGCTGTTTATTAGCTATACAATAAGCTTTAATAAAGAAAAATTAGTCTGAATTTCCCTACTGTGTTCTATGATTAATAGTCTTTTATTTGTAGACTGTTTCCACAATCTTCTTTTTAGAAAAGCAATTTATTCTTTAAAATGTAATTGTTTGTTTGTTGCAAAATGTAATTGTTGCTGTGTTTGATCTGGTATATTTCTTTTAAAGGGTTTTATTTTTCTAGCAGGTCAGTTTGGAGATTTTAGTTCATAGCCCCCTGGTAGGTTCTCATAACTCTTTTCAAAGCCTTCAAGCCTGTCTTTTTAATCATTATTGTTGCTCTCACTGGGATATTTTATCCTTCAGTATTTTAAGTCTCATCTCTTTCCATGCTTCTAGTGGTTTCTTGAGTAAGAATCTCTATTCTTGTCAGCAAAATAATTGCCATTTAAAAAATGTTCTGTAGTTCTATTGCAAGCTGTTGATCATCCTTGGTATTTGTTTCTAATCAATCTATTGTGGTGTCTTGCTAGAGCTTCCCTGAAGATATCTGAAAGGTAAATGTAACAATGTGACTTCACCTTCATGGCAATTCTGGATGCTGTATGTATCAAACCATAACTGTTTTCTGCAGTTTATACCTTTCTATCAAAGTCATTAAGTTTTTCCATCCTTTTGTGATAAGTAAAGGGATAATGAAAGTTTGGAATTGTACTGAAGTACAGGAGTCCAAGAGTCTGCCTTTCTAGGTGGACTCTAGGTGATCCAGCTGAACAGATTGCACTTGGCCAAAGCACATGAAGGACTGTTTTTTTGCAGAGAACAGCTTAGTCTTGAGCATGTCTAACAGCAGTCAAAAGTGAGATATCTCGCAGTGACATTAAATTTATGCAAATTCCAAAAAAAGATAGGATAAGTTTTGACTGGGTTTCATTTTGTTATGAAACAAATGGGGACTGAATAACATGAGAAGTCTCAGTTTTGTACTGATACTCTGCATTCAACCTAACGTACTGTTTATTTCTGAAGTGATAGGGACTGAGTTATTTGGTAGTTCTGCCTTGATTAGGATGATGTGCTGGTGCTGTGGTATAGTCAGATTTTGGTATTTGCTCAGCAAAAATGAAAACTTCAGCTTTAATTTGTGTTACTTAAACACACCATTCTGTCAGAGTTACATATGAGGTTTATAAGGATGCTTTAGAAGTAAGTGTAAGTTGACATTTCGGATTAATTTCTGAGTAAAATGAATTCAAAATGAAACTTGGTGAAGAAAATGACTAATTAAACATCCAAATGATTTGATGATTGAGATCAAAAGGAACAGAACACATTATTTTTCATAAAATGTTCCTTAAGTAATGGGCAAAGCAACAACACAAATTACTTGTGAAGATGCTTGTAGTTTAAAAAAACAACCTGGAATTCAGATACTCAGCGTAGACAAGATCTAAGGTCTTTGTTCTCCCATTTCAGCCAGTTCTGTTGAGTAAGAAACAAGGAATTGACTGAAGATACTTTTTTATCTGGTCAATTTTCAGTGTCACTTAGCTCTACAAGCTTCTCTCCCCATCTTCAGAGATCTTTAAAAATCCTCTTTTGGCAGGTTTTTTATATATATTTCCTGTCAAAATAAATGACTATCTATTTTAGTCATTGTTTCTATGTACATTTTATCAATTCTACATTTTCTAACTCCTACTTACATGCCAGTCTTGATTCTTTTACCTCCTGAGTACAAGCTTGATTTCATTTAGAATTAAATTATTGGCAAAAAGTTTTACTTTTCCCAGTTTCTGATTTCATTATACATTTATTAACTCGAGTCTTGACTTTTGTTTCCAAGATCAGAAATCTAGGAACTGTCCTTGATCCTCCCTCTTTTCTTCTACACTTCTGTTTTCTCTCAAGCTTTCTTTATCTACCCTAGGAATGCAGTCAGAATTTGTACTTAATGTGGTATTGCCTCCTTTTTCTGTTTGTATCATTTTTGTCCTTGCCTGATACAGCTGCTGCTTAAAACCTTTCTGTATCCTCTCTCTTTTAAGATAGGTAATCTTAAGGCAACTACTCTTTCTTGTTGCTGCAAGAAAATAGATAAGTCTTTTGCGTCAGGATGTAGAACTTAGTGCCCATGTGTTTTGCCACTGGTTTCCTGTCACTGAAAAAAAAAAAAAAAACCCAACAATAAAAAAACAAAAAAAAACCCAACTTGTAAAACAAGGACATAGCAACCTGACCACATCAGGGGCAAAGATATCGGAGGCAGGTACGTAAGTCAGTCAAATGGAAAGCCTACTTTGCATAATTATCAATGTCTTGGAAAATAACAGTATCAATGTTATTTGACTCCTGAAAAACTTACTAAATACTTTTACTGCTCTCATTTCTTTGGTCTTTTGGTGGGCAAGGTTTCTTGATAGGTATTTCTATGATTTTGCAAACTGTTTCTTGCCTATGGTCATTATATTATTAGCAGTCTTTTCCCAAGATCATAGGTTTACTTACCAGGTACAGCAATTTTCTATAATTCTCCATTTCAGCATTATGCCTCTTGCTTCAATTATTCTCCTTTTACATGTCTCTGGTCTCTTGATCATTTCTCTGACTTAGACCTGCAGATCCTTGCAGGATTAAAAGATTATTTTTGCATTACCCCACCTCTCTGAAGCTTTCTTACACTGCTTATTGAATCACCTTCTTTTGTCTGAATGGTTTTGGTTTTCTATTTCCACAGCAGCCTACTTCTCTGCGACACTGGATAAAGCTGGAGAAGACTTGAATCCTCACTCCTATAAGTCCAGTTGATAGTGAATGGATATGAAATTACTTTTATTTCTCAATATGTTTTTTACTGTACTCCACATAGTGTACTTTGAATTACTAAGTAATTTTGGTGTTTCATAGCTCTCACCTTTTGTTTGCATTGCCCAAACTTATTTTTTGTTATGACCTGATAGAGCCTGCCTATCTCAGCCTAGCTCATTGAATTAATTCTACTTACCACTTTTAGTAGTTGCAGGAACTGGTACTAATCAGATGAGCCGTGGAGAGAAAAGTCTATTTAATATATTTGTCCTACAATCATAGAACACAGGACTCTGAACTGACCTGCAGTCTATTTGTCCTTTTTAAGGCAAGGTAAACTATACCCGTGTCATCACAGACTGTTCTTAAAAATCTTCCAGAGGTGGAGTTTCCACAGAGTCTTCTACACTATGCCCTCCTGTGTTGTTACCCTTACACTTAGAAAGTTCATTAAACAACCCATGTTGGAAAAGGCCTCAAAAGATTACGGGATCCAACTTCCCAAGTGAAAGGAAGCTTACCTAGATGGGCTTATCTAGTACCCTGTTCAGTCACTTCTAGAAAACCTCCACTGATGGGAACTCTACCATGCCCCTGGGAAGGTTGTTCCAGTGATTGATTTTATTAACAATTTCTTTCTCTTATTAAGATGAAACCTATCCCAGTGCAGCCCACATCTATTGCCCCTTGTCTTCTCTGTGTGGATCCCTGTGAAGAGAGCGTCCTCCTCATAGCCTCCAGTTCAGTACAGGAGCACAGTCCCCCCAAGCCTTCTTTCCACATGGGGCAGGTTCTCCTGCCCTTTGGTCCTCTTCATGGCCCTTCTTTGGACCCTCTTCAGATTGTCAGCATCTTTCTTGAATTGTGGGGGCTGGAATTGCACACTTCTGCAGGTACAGCCTGGCAAGTGCCAAGCGGGACAATTTCTTCCCCGTCTCTGCTAATAATGCCCCTTTTGCTGCCATTTAGGCCTATTACTCCTGTTCCTTGCAAAGAAATTAGATTATTGCCTTACTCTTTTCTTCAGTCAAGAGGAGCATTCTTCAGAATCTGAACAGTTAGCAATTTTTCCCATCAGTCTTCTCTCCAGTCTGAACAGTCACAGTGCTTTCAGTCTTTCCTCATAGATGGTGTTTTGGAGACCTTCAGCCATGCCAGTTGCTCTTTGTTAGACTCTGAATTGGTCCAAATGTCCTTTAAATGTGCCTGAATTAAACACAGTATTGCAGGTAAGGCCTTAGAGCTGAAAAAGGTAAAATAACAGCTTTACCAGTCTTCTGGATGGTAGTCATAGATGCTTTTTCCCAACAGCATTGGTATTGTTGATGCACCTACAGCTTGTCAACCCTGTAGTTTCAGACCCTTTTCAGCAGAGCCAACAGCTAAACATTCCTCAACCTGTATGCACGTTTTGCTGTGCTTGTAAGTCTTGCACATGTCCTTACTGAATTGCAGTGTCCTTTTTTCATGTTTATTTCCTGTTTGTCAAGATGAATTTGAATTATAGCCCTCCTGTCTGAAACACTTGCAGTTCCTCAGACTGATTAAAAAAGCTTCCTCTTTATACAATCCAGTTCAATAACTAATACATCAAATACTATCAAGCCCAGGGCAGACTCCTGCAAGTGTCACATTGATACAGCCTTCCTTAGCTGATTGGAACATACAGCTTAACCTTCTGAGAACAGAAACATTTAAGTCTTTAAGATTTATGTACAGGTACCTGGATAAAATCTATTTGCCTCTTCCCTCTACAGGATGATTAGATAATATAATGATCCTCTCAACTCTTAAGTATTACAAAATTTAAGAGTAATCTAGCAAAGACAAATTCTTTAGATTTTCTGTTTTGTTTCATTTTCTGGCACTAATGAGTATGTCCCTTTTGATTATTTTACTCCAAGTTTACATTAATGTGCAATTATGTGTTTGGTGCAGGAAGTCTGTATTTCACAGAAGAAAAACAAACACTTCATCACAGCCTCCGATATGAAGCCACATATTGGCAAATGATAATTGTGGGTTGCTGATTTGGAAAGTCATTTCATACACTTCAACAACACAAGTTCCCTGTTAGAGACAAATAATAATTTAGATCAATTTCTGCTGGTTCAAGCCAACTGAGTTACTTTCTTGCTTGTCACACAAAATTAGTCTTTTATATGTCAACTTCTTAAAAAGAATACATTTGTACATATAGCTGAATCACAATTATAGATCTAAGTTAATTGTAATATTAAACTCAGAAAATGTGTTTCTTTTACATGAAAATATGGAATGCTGCAAAATTTTCAAGGTAGCTGAACACTGTTCTCATTTTTGCTGTTTGATAGACAGTCTGATAATAATTGCTAGAAAAAACTCCAAAGGCATACTTTGCCTTCTTGTAACCACTGCACTGTGACTACACAAAGCCCTTTATGTGGAGTAATAGGGTTGGCCTCCTATTCTGGAGGCATCCTGAAAAGGAAGACTTGGCAGATCAATTATGTAAAAATAGAAAAACGATTTGGATTTTGTATCTTTTCAGTGAATTAGCTGTCAATCCTGAAGCTAAAGGTAAGACACTTCAACTGCACAGTCCTCTGTGCACTTAAAAAGAAAATCAGTGCATACTCAAAATATCACCGTGTTTCTCAGGCACAGAGAAGGACTAAATTATCCCCTAGTATGTACCATTGTTCTGGTGACCAACACATGCTGTGGAACTTCATCTCGAGTTGTTTGCAGATGACAGTGTTGGCTTGATTCAGAGCTAAGTTTTGCTTTCTTTGAGATTAAATGCACTGCTTGTTTCATTAGTAACATGGAGATGGTAAAAATAGATTAGAAATACTTTTTTTGTTCACCTCCTGCTGGTTCATGGCCAGAGAGGGATCACAGTTTAACCTGCCATTATCTGCACTGCTGATTGTCACAGTATTTTCAAGAATTGGTGGCTAAAACGGTGGTGCCTGTTCCACTGTCTTCCCAACCTGCTTGAAAAAGCACCCAGGTAGGCTTCTTCTGGCCACCTCTGTGGTGGCAGTGCTGCCTCAGGAGACAGGCCATGTTTTCTCCTTACCACTTCAGAAGACTGTAAAAGTGAGAAAAGCCAGAAAAAGGGAGAAAAGCCATAAAAGAAGAGAAGTAGAAATTCCAGGGATTGCTTGAGGGAGTTCTGCTTTTTCTTTATTTTTCTTAACTGATAGAATGGTTTTCTTCATCCTTCTTTTTCCTCTTGGTATAGCATTTGGAAGTCCTCTGAGTTGATAGCCTGGAGAAAGCAGAAGCAAGACAGAGAAGAACAGAATGAATTTGAGGGCAAGTTTGGTTTAGGGTCCAGGGGTTTGAGATAGACAATTGTGAACTCTTGTAGCAAAAGCTGAAGTTTTCCTCCTTGCTATAGTGTCATGTTCGAAGTAAGACTGGCTGTGATTTAAATGCATCTAATACAAGCACAATTTTACCTCCATTTTCTAATTCATGATCATGTGTAGTTACAAAAAGCTGATAGAAAAATGCATTCTTAATTATGCAATTATTATACCATAACTAATCTTCAAATGTATATATTACAGAAAAATTCTGTAGCAAAATAAGCTTGCATGCACATGTCCTAAAAATTACCTGCAACACTCAGATTACACAGAAAAGCCAGTATAAGAATGTGTTTGTTGATACATGAAGTATTAATCTCTCTAGAACTATCCAACCACAGGCTGCTTTTTAGGCAACAAACTGCATTTCATTAGCAGAGAAGTTGAAATTTGTCATCTCTATTAAAATAACTACCAAGATTAAAGATTACAGGAAATAGGCATGGGTATATTGACACGCAGGGGTGGTTTTCTTACTCCTACTCCAAATAGCAGTTCTTACTCAGGAAGGCCATGTCTGGGGGTGCAGTTCTTCCAAGAAATGGGTCACATTTTTCGCCACTGTAAAAATGTTCCACTAGTTTCAAGTCTTGGTTCTGCCAACTAGTCAGAGCAGAGACATTCCAAACAGAATGTCTGTGCATTTTTGTATTTTTTATTTTATTTCTACAAATGTAGTAATATATTCTTTGTACTGTAATCTTTGAAACATATTGAAATAAAGTTAGTCTCACTTCTCTCATACATCTTTTCTGGACCTGAGTCTTATTTCGTGGTGGCAGGTAGTAGATGTTCCATTCCCCTGTGGGTTATTAGCATGTCCTGACTCCTCTTGGAGCATCATGCCCTTGTAGAGGTTGGTAATTCCTAAAGAATCCTGTCAGAACATCTCCAGTGAACTGAAATTACTTGATCCCTCACTGTCAACTTGGGCACCAGAATTAGGGAAAGAAGATTCTCTTCTTGAGTGTAAATAAAAGTCTTTCCCTAGGAAGAAAGGATCTGATATTCAAGGACTGCCTTAGAATATCCTGTTCATACTCTGGGCAAAGCTGGCAAGTTAATCAGCTATTACAGACATATGTTATTCATGACATAGTGAGCTGATGAAAAAAACCCAACAAGCTAATCAAAAGACAGATCCCCGGAATTGGAACACAGTAAGTGTTCTTTATAAAAACAAACAAACAACAACAAAAAAAAAACAAACAAAACCACAAAAAACAAACAAACCAACAAAAAAAAAAAAAAACAACCCAAACAAACAAAACAAAACCAACCAAAAAAACCCAAACCAAAACATTGAATGACTTCTACCATCCATAAGCTTTCAAAAAGGCTTCTGGTGAAATCATCAAGCTGAAGGCCATTTATGTATTTGGATAACATGCACAGAAGAGCTTGAGATGGCTTACTTACTAGAAGGAATATGCTTACTTTTCCTTGGGAAGGATGGCATTGTTGAAGAACACAACCTTTCTTCAGCAAACAAGGAAGGAGTGATAGCTTTCCAAAAGAAGAAATCAGGGTATTCATGTAGATTTCTCTGAGCCTAGGAAAGTTCTATAAATTAGCTGAGTGGGTATTGTTGCTGCATTCAATTTTTTTATGAGAACCTCAGGACCTCCCTGAGGAGGTGAAAGATCTAAGAATGGACTAAAAGGAGGAAGAATAATTTTCATTTGTTCCAATTTCAGTGTCCACCTGGAGTTGGTGAGATGAAGAAAGTTTTCACCTGAACCCTTATAACATCTCCTTAGTTAAGATATCCTTCAGAGTAGAGCGAGCATTTTTCTGGTAATTCACTGTTCTTCCATGTGAGGATCACACAAAGGCTTTTAACTCTTTCCCTTTCAGTTGTTTTGCAGAAGCGTCACCTTTCACGCTTGGCATGTAATGCAAATATGGGGATGTAAACTGAGCTATATGTTCACAAAAATATTAAACCATAAAGATACTCCTTTTGGGTGAGGAGACTGTTCTGCTCAGAACTGCTACAGTTTCGGACAGCAACTGGGTAAGATGTGCTTAAATTTAGTGTGTAGAGCCTCATTCTCTTTTTGGATCTTCTACACATTCCTTTTCTCAAGGGAATGAGGCCGAGAGTTTTACTTTGATTTTGTGACAACTTTGTACAGCTCTGTCCAGTACTGAAATACATGATGCACTGTTAAAAACAAAAGCCAATCTTTCTTTTAAAGCAAACAAATTCTCTCTGAATGTTATACTCTGAATGGAAGCTAAAAATCTTTAAAGTACTCCTTTTCAGAAGGAGTAAGCAATAATCTAAGTTAAGAAAACAACATTGCTTCTCTTGTGTACCCAGAGTTCTGTATGAGCAATAATTAAAAACACATGTCTTTGTTTTAAAGAAAAATAAATTTCCAACCTCCATATGCAGCAATCAAACAAAAATGATGACCATCTTTTTACAAATTTAAAACACTGCTTCATTTGTATCCTTCTTATTGAGTGCTACATTATTTTCTGAACAAAAGCGTGTTGATCAGTTTACTAAGTCCCTGAATAAGTTTGTGTCGTGTTCTCTCATGATTATATTAATTTTCACTTCTTACTTTTCAAATGCACAATAGAAAAGTTGAATAAAAGTTTAAGTGAAACTTTGTTCTTACTTTTGAAGTGTCTTATGATGGACTTTTACACCATACTGTACTGTATAGTACAGTAATAGTACTGTAAAGTACTGTATAGAGAAACTAGCAGAGATTTTGCAAGGTGATGAAAGGTAGCAGATTTTCTGTGGTTTTTTTATTCTGGGTCTCTAGTTTGGGTAGTTTATTTTTCTCCCTTTTTGTTCTGAGGCAACCTAAGAAAACCTAGCAACTTGGCAAAAGATTTGGACATTTATCACACAGATCAAATCTTTTAATCTTAAAAATAGTTGTAATGGCTTTGTTTCTACACACTTTGAGTACGAGGTGAGAGTGGATCTTAACTGATCCTGAAATCTAATGAGCAATGATGAACTGGTCCAATACTATTCTGCCTGCTGCAGTTACTCCCTAAATTTATCCTATCAGTTTTGTCAACTTGCACTTTTTTTAGTAGGCTAAATGTGAAGTCATGGCTTACAAGAAACTGCTGAGAATTTTTTACTGGTTTTAGACTGAATTATTTAATGTTAAAGTAGTTGACTATAATACAACTAATATTTGAAACTTGCAGTCGTTATTGGATACTTTGTATAGTTTTATTCAAAAGAATTTTCGTTTCATGCTGAAATTTTCACTCTATATTGTGAAACACTCTGAGTCTTGGCTAATTCACTATTAATAGTCTTACTATACAACTAGATATTCAAGTTGAATATATTAAAGTCATGTTCCACATTTGAGGCCTTTGTTTACTTAAATAGGAAAAAAAAATTCATTAATCTTCTGGGGTTTTTTATGTTTGCCTGTTTTTTATTTGTGGTTTATTTGTTTTGTTTTGTTTTGGGGTTTTTTTTGTTATTGGTTGGTTGGTTGATTTTTTTGTGTTTGTGTTGGTTTGAGTTAGAACAGAACAACTCTGTTTGGTGATTTTACTTTTCAGCTCAGTCTCTTCTACCTAACTGTGCTTTCTGAAGTTAACAGCAGATTTTTGCAGACAATGTCTGCTTCCAGCAATGATAACACTCCATGTTTAGAGTTAGTACTGAGGATTGGTGTGCAGACCAAGGTCACTGCTAAATCTTGTGTACCATGTTGGCAGTGCAGAAAGTAAAAAGCCTCACCTGAGGAGAGGAATGGACAGGACAGGTGACCCTAAACTGACCAATGAGTTATTCCATCCTATATAGGTCAAATTCAGTATAAAGCTGAGAGACACAAGGGTCAAGCTCATCTTCAATGGCCAGCATCCAAGGAGGACTCCATCCATTCTGGCTTTGACACCAATCCATGTATTCCTGAATCCAGTTCCAGAATCCTGCTCCTAAATCTAGTTCCACTGGACCACTGCTGAGTCCAGTCTGCCAGTTGAAGCATTTCTGTCAATCATGACTCCTATGGGAATAATTTAACATTTTTTTTTCCTAGATTTAATAGTAGCCATGCTGTCCATAACTGCCCTATAAGCCATTGTTCCTCTCAGAATTACCTATTTTCTACTGCTGTACATCTTGCAGAATTAAGCACAGTTTATACTGTAAGACCCACTAATACTTCCCAACCCAAGTGCTGGCAAATGCCATCTCCCAGCAAGACAGGAATTAAGAGCCCAGTACACACTGCTGTTTAAATTTCAACTCCAGTATGAGAATTGACCATTAGCATGGGATCCAAAGTTCCCTAGAAGTTTCCACAAGCAACTCAAGTGTTTCCTACACTCCCTGTATCAGATGTCACCCTAGACTGTAAAGGATCCATTGTTAATGCTAACTTCCAGCCCATACTCTACCAAATCATAATCTTAAATTTAATTCCAACCAGTTATAACTATTGCCACGTAACTCTGATGCAACACTGAGATGGCCCCACACACCCTTGCCACAGTTAGTTCTTATGCTAATTCTCTAACTCACACAGTGCAGCCAAGCAAACTCTTACAGCTCTGCTACCTTAAATCCTAAACATAACAACCAGCTAACTACAGCCCAGTGACAAATAGATGCCAAATAATCTGCCATGAGTCTTTCATTGCTGCTGCTTGCATCAGCACCAGAGTCCTTGCAATTTCCAGGATAAATGTAGGTCTTTGTCCCCTACTGTCCTTAATTCAAAACCTGCTGCACTCAGACCTGAACTGGCCTTAACTGCAGTCCAGCTGCCCATAACCATGCCAGATGAACTGTCAGCCAAAGCCTAGTTACCAGCTCCAGCCTCCTGCCCAGCCTTGCAGGATCTAGCAGCAAACCTATCTTTTCTGCTCTGTCCTTCACTGGCAAGAATGTCTTCAGCTCTGCCCTAAATCTGACTTTTAGAGGAAATTTTGTGTAGTATTTTGGATTTGTTGTACTCAGTCTGGTGAGCAAAGTTAGACTAACTCTTAGTATTTACATAATACAGTAGAACTCTAATTTCAAATACTGCCAATAAAATTGGCAAAATTATTTCATACCACCATAGGCTAGCTGGAGTACAGTTTTGTTAACTGAACTGTATTATTTCCCATTTAAAGTGAACAGAAGCGGCAAAGGATGCGTGCTGTCAATACTTACCCTGTCCTATTATGGCACTCAGGGTCCTGACATTGCCATTGTCTTACTCAAGCCAAAGCTGTGCGTTAGTGTGTGAAGTGGCTTGATTAAGGAGTTGTATGTAACTGTTGTAGTGCTGACAGGGTAACAGTGCCCAGAATTGCTGAGGCAGTTGATGAGTGCAAACATTTCCAAGAGTTGTGTGCAGCGTTGCCCCAAGAATCTGTAAACTCAACAAGCAGCTCAGCTTCCACAGAAAAACATTTTCTCAGATTTTGAGAAACCTCTTGTAAGCTGTGTGGCTAAAGTTTTCACTTTACATGAGAGTGACTTTGGAGATGTAAGGTATCATGGGCCTTTGCAGAGCTCTTTCCTTCTCTCCTTGTACAATGCACCTGCAAGTAGGAACAATTCCAAACACTGCATCCTGGTGCACTTCTGAGCTCAGTATGTGCAGTGTCCAGGTCTCTTGGGCTCACTTCCTGTGACTATGGAAATATTTGTTTGTTGTTAAAAACAACAACTTTAGTTTACTTCAGCCCTTTGTATTCTAAAATATGTGTTCTCGTCCATAATTACATCAAATAGTTGCATTTTCCTCTGAAATGGCTTGTGTGCTAACTAGTGCAAGCTGGCAAACCTGATTTCAATTTCTGAGAAAATTTTCAAGATTTATAAATATTTTTCATCCCACATTGGGACAAAATATCAAGAATGTGCCCATTTATGAAGAACAAAGACCCCAGTAAAATTGCCAAACGCTTTGCTTTGGACACAGTATGTCAGAATGGTGTGTTCAAAACTACTGGATGTTTAAATTCAAGTTTTTAATCCTTTAATGGCAAGAAGTAGATAGAGGATACTGACTTCTCCTACTGTCTGGGAGAACCCCCCAATTTTAAGAAAGTACTTTTAATGCAAATCTTTTAATTAATTCTGAAACCTGAAAGTATGTGGTGGCAATAGTTTTATCTGTCATGGGCAATTCATGACTCCAGACCTGCCTCCTGATGGTATATATGCAAGGAATATGATTTCAGTCTCATCACAGATCTTCAGTCCCGTATAAACTGGATAAGGCAATGCCTACCGGTGAAGTCAGAGGGCTGAAGGAATGGTAATGGTAAATCATCGCTTCTCATTATTTATGAGTTCTGCTACATACAACATTGTCTCTGATAGGCATGTACAAATTCTATCAATAGCAATGAGATCTGTGCATGCCTCTGTCAAAGACTTCGCCTTTGCAGTCTTTTCATAACCTTTCACATGGCATAGAAACATAGAAATGTCTGGGTTGGAAGGCACCTCTAGAGGTCATCCAGTCCAACCCCCCTGCTGAGAGCGGGGACATCCTCAACTAGAGCAGGTTGCTCAGAGCTC
>JANIJG010023399.1:24299-38305 GCA_024611175.1 Megaceryle torquata
AACAGCATCCTGGCCCGTATTAGAAATGGTGTGGCCAGCAGGACCAGAGAGGTGATTGTCCCTCTGTACTCGGCACTTGTGAGGCTGAACCTTGAGTACTGTGTTCAGTTTTGGGCACCCCACCGCAAGAAAGACATTGTGTCTCTGGAGTGAGTCCAGAGACGAGGAACTAAGCTGGTGAAGGCACTGGAAGACAAGTCCTGTGAGAAGTGGATGAGGGAGCTGGGGCTATTTAGTCTGAAAAAAACGAGGCTAAGGGGAGACCTTATCACTCTATACAACTCCGAACAACCTGAAAGGAAGTTGTAGAGATGTGGGGGTTGGTCTGTTATCCCAAGTAACAACTGAGAACAAGACGCAATGGCCTCAAGCTGCACTAGGGGAGGTTTAAACTGGATATTAGGAAATTTTTTTGTTTGTTTGTCAGGCATTGGAACAGGCTGCCTAGGAGTTGGTTGAGTCACCATCCCTGGATGTTATTAAAAGCCATACTGATGTGGTGTCTGGGGATATGGCTTAGTGGTGGACTTGGTAGAGTAGGGTTCTAGTTGGACTCAATCTTAAAGGCCTTTTCCAACCTTGGTGATTCTGTGATTTAAATCTGTATCATTCATTGTTTTGGGTGGGTGTTTTTTTCACCTTGATATTATCTGATTCTCCTTCTAGTATTTAGCTTCAGGAGTCTCTTCTGAACAATACCTAATGTATCTTCTTATGGACAATACACATGTCTGCAGCCACTGAACTGGGCTTTGAGGTATCGGCAGAGCAGCTTTCACTGGTGCCAAGCAGTGACTTTCTTGGGCCAAGGACGACTTTCTCCTACATTGCTGTTAATTATCTCTGTCATGGTAGAGCAAAGCTCCAAAGACTCAGGATTCTTGAGAATGAAGCCTTGGGCATGCTTTGCATTACAAAAACATCACCAAAGAAGTGAGCATTGGCAGTGCACACATTGGCATCAGTCTAATATTCTTGTTTCTTCTTGTTGGTGTAGGTGTAGTTATGCAAGTTGAAACACATGTCCCTTTTTGCCATATCTGGCATAAAGTGCTTTACCATCTGGCATAATTTATCAGGATGCAGCTGCACACATTTCACCAAGATCTTATATTGCTTTTGGCAAAAGCTGCCCTCCTCAACACTTCAAACTTAACTGAACACTGCAGTACATGTCCTGTTATCTGAAGTGTTTGCAAGTGTCCGTTGGCTTCAACCTTTGGACAGTCACAATATGATACCATGAAATTTCAGTGTGAGGGGGAGAGACCTCACTGTGAGGGCAGTTACTTAATCCTCCTTTCATCTGTTGATGAAGGCAGCTTCCCAAGGCCTCAGTGAGAAATAGTGTCCTTCATGCAGATCTCTATTGATATATTTTTCAGGACAAAGGCACAGTTCAGACCCATTCTGAGTTTCTTCCTGATGTCGTCTTCAATTTCACTGGAGTCAGAAGATTAATTAGAGATTCATAGGTAAGCAATTTCTGAGTTACAGCCTGTCATGACCAAGCTTTCCCTTTATAATTTTGATGATAGGCAATCTTTCAACTTCCTATGTTTATAGGCCAAGATATTTGAAAAGTATCTTCCCTTTTCACAGCAGTGGCAGAAAGATGTAGTAGGTATGTCAACATAAGTTATTTATATTTTAGTATGCCTGTAATCATAATTTTAATTTGAAATTTAGGAATTTTAGGAATTTCATCTTTTCTGGGGAACAACAGGCCTGTCAGCCTGACCTTGGTACCTGGAAAAATTATGGAGAAGTTCATCTTGATTGAGCTCAGGACAACCAGGGGGTCAGGCCCAGCCATGATAGGTTCAGGAAAGGCAGGTCCTGTTTGATCAACCTGATCTCATTCTATGCCCAGTTGACCCACCTAGTGGACAAGGGAAAGGCTGTGGACATGTCTACCTGGACTTTTAGTAAAGCATTTGGCACTGTCTCCCACAGCATTCTGCTGGAGAAGCTGGTGGCTCCTAGCTTAGACAAGTGTAATCTTCACTAGGTTAAAAACTGTCTGGATGGCTGAGCCCAGAGAGTTGTGGTGAACAGAGTTAAATCCACTTGTTGGCCAATCACCAGTGGGGTTCCCCAGGGCTCAGGGCTGGGGCTGGTCTTGTTCAATGATCTACATGAGGGGACTGAGTGCACCCTCAGCATGTTTTCAGACAAGACCAAATTGAGCAGGACTGTTGATCTGCGTAAGGGCAGGCAGGCTCTGCAGAGAGATCTGGACGTGCTGGATCAATGGGCTGATGCCAATTGTATGAGGTTTAACAAGGCCAGGTGCCGGGTCCTGCATTTCAGTCACTACAACCCCAGGCAACGCTACAGTCTTGCAGAAGAGTGGCTGGAAAGATACCCAGCAGCAAGGGACCTGATGTACTGATCAACAAGCAGCTGCATATGAGCCAGCAGTGTGCCCAGGTGGCCAAGAAGGCCAACAGCATCCTGGCCCGTATTAGAAATGGTGTGGCCAGCAGGACCAGAGAGGTGATTGTCCCTCTGTACTCGGCACTGATGAGGCCACACCTGGAGTTCTGTGTTCAGTTTTGGGCACCTCACCGCAAGAAAGACATTGTGTCTCTGGAGTGAGTTCAGAGAGGGTCAACCAAACTAGTGAAGGGTCTGGAGAACAAGTCCTTTGAAAAGAGTCTGAGGGAATTTAGATTTTTTAGTTTGGAGGGGAGACATTCTTGCTCTCTACAACTACCTGAAAGGAGTCTGTAGTGAGATGGGTGCAGACTCTCCTTTCAAGTAACTAATGACAGAAGTAGTGGAAATGGCCTCAAGCTGCACCAGGGGAGCTTTAGACTAGATGTTAGGAAGAATAAACTAAACTGAAAAAGTAGTCGGGTGCTGGAACGGGAGGTGGTGGGGTCACCATCCCTAGAGGTGTTCAAAAAACATGAAGATGAGGCACTTCAGGACATGCTCTAGTGGGATGGTCAGGTGTTTGTTTTGGGGTTTTTTTATGGTTTTGTTTGTTTGATTTTGTTTGATTTTGTTTGGTTTGGTTTTTGTTTGTTTGGTTGGGGTTTTTTTTCTTGGTTTTTTGGTTTGACAGTTGGATGCAGTGATCTTAGAGGTCTTTCCCAGCTGTGACAATTCTGTGATTCTGTGGTCAAGGCCTTTTCTGTTAAACTTGAAGTGACTATCTCTGATCTCTCTGCAAAGTATCTCTACCCCTGAGGTTTGTCTTCAGAAGACATTCCATTCAGCTTCAAAGTCCAGGATCATTCTTGATGTCAATGATAAATTTTTTAGGTGTCTTTCATAGAGTCACGCAGTGTGAAAATACTTACAAACAAGTACTCACAGGAGAAATATGGCCACCCACAACTGTTCTTCCTTAAGAGATTTTGTCTATATGTACATTCACAACCACCTTTTACCCCTCACACTAGAAGTTTTCTAGTTCTGAGACTGAGAAGAACAGTGGGTGCAGGGTGTACTGCTTCCCTTTAGACCAGTCAGTGCAGCATACTGGGAAGGTCAGGTTGCACACCTTATGAATAATGTTGAGGAAAATATGACCTTGGTTACTAATGTGTCTATTGGTATATAAATCTGTAACTTGAGCATGGCATTTTAAAAAAGAATAGTTGCAATTTGATACCATGTCTATCACATTATCTAACTGCACTAACTCTGCCTCACCCATGGTTTCATTCTTATCGTGTCAGTTACATAAAATTAAGTAGGAGTGTGAAATAACTAAGTGAAAAGACTCAAGCAACATTATGTACACTTTTCAATTCACAGTTGTTTATTTCAGAAGTGGTTACTTGTTTGGTTATTTTTTTAAAATATGATATGCACCTACTTCCTACAGTAAAATAATTCTCTCCCAGTAATGAAATGGATGAAGAAATAAAATTTAAGTATTACAGCCAAAACTGCATATTCTTGTGATCTCAGCTAGAGAGGACTGGGGGGACTAAAGGCCTGCCTTAACTTCTTATTTTCCAACTTTGCTACATCAAAATGAGTGACTAACAGTCGCAACTGACAATAAGCGGTTAGTTGAACATCTGAACTGAAGTAGTTTAAGCTGTCAGCAAAGCACCAGAGAGTCATCTTCTAGTGTTTCTTATCCAATTAGTACATACTTAAACAAATTGGAAAAAAAAATATTGTAAAGCTATAAAGACAGTGAAGACTGTGCTTTTGACACGGCTTTTCAGTTGTCATTTCAGGACATGTTATTTTCTATTTAATTGTGGGTTTGGTTAGAAGCTTTGGTTTCAGATTTCCCTCTTGGTCACTTAGTTCAGTTTCTATGAAGACAAGCAGAAGGGAGTTCACATAGTAAATATTTTTGCAAACTCTCCTTTCCAAGTTTCTCTGACTGTCATAATGGCATATTTCAGGGCCCTTCTGCTATTTTTAAGGAGGCCTGAAAGGATGGAATTTGTGAACCAGAGAAACTCTCTGGGATGGCTGAATGAGGGGGAAAAGAGACTGAAGAACATGGAGAAGGCAAAACTCTGAACTTATTGCAGTGGTGGAGAGCAGAAGAGCCCCCAAGGAAAGTAGTTCACAGAAACACAGAATCATAGTTCCCATGTGGATGAGATGATGGTGCTCCTTAGTGCACAGATGCAGTGAGATGGCCACCAGGGACCACTGATCATCCCTTCTGTGTTCTTCTTCCTATCCTCCCTGTACTGAAGTTGAGCATCCAAGGAGTGCAGGTATCCTCAGTACAGTCTGCACATTCTGAACTATGGGCAAACTACTCTTTATTGTTTCTTGGTAGCTGAGTCCTTCCCTCCTACACTGGAGCCAGCAGAACCAGGATACCTTAAAGCCCAAGGTCTGTTCCACAGCCCTGAAACCACAAAGCTACTCCAGTTCAGTTTTCTGGCTCACTCGTACTCACCAGATCCTCAGTGTGCCTCTCCCAGCTAGCGTGGCAAACTCCACCAGCTAACACTTTGTGATGTTTTCAGAAGCTCACAGTTCCAGAGCTGAGGAGTCCTGATATACACAGACATGTGGAAATGTTTACAAAAGGTGTTGAATGAAGCCAGAACTTTGTTTCTCTCAATGGTGTTCTAACAGAGATTATTAGTTAAAACAAAACAAAAGAAAAGCCACAATGAAAATTGTCACTAACATTTGCTTTTTTATTATACTTCTGAAAGAGTAAATCATAACAACCCCACACAGAAGCTGCTATTTACTTCAAAAGTCAGGTCAAACACAGCAAACCAAGCTGCCAAGTGATACTTTTCTCTTTGCTACACCTTTCAGCTCCTCATGAATCTCTTGGTATGCATCAAGAGTGATGACTGTAGGTTTATTACCTTCCAATCAGGGTGCTATATGATGCTTTGTATTAATATTAACACATAGGAGAAGGGGAAAAGAGGGAAGATCCCTAGGATGAGAATGAGCATTGTGTGTTCGGACAAATACAGAGGTCAACTTTTTTATTTGACAAGGGCAATACTGCACACCCCTGAAATTATACTCACCCCCTTGAAATTTTACTCACCACTAAAGGAGCTACTCCAGCACTGTAGAATCTTTTGGGAAGTGTAAAGCTGCTGTAGCAGCTCTAGTGACCTTCACTTACATTTTCTGTGCAGGCAACAGCACCATTTATGTTTCTGCTCATGAAGACTAAGACAGAAAAAAAAGAATATGCAGGTAAGCTGTTGCCATGTTGTGCTGGAATGAAGCATATACTTCTGAAAACTAGCTCTAGACTATACAGGCTGGGATGTGCTTTTTCCTGGATTATTCCTGGACCCATTGCTTAGAAATTGGATTATTGTTCTTTGTACATTATTTATATATTTCTTTATTTAATGTGCATTCTTGGACTCGTTTAATCTCTAGAACTTCAGCCCTTCCATCTAAAATATGGTATATTATCAGAACAACCTAGGGGATAATCCTTCTACTTTAATCAAGAATTTGAGATTTCAAAATCTGACTTCATTTCAAATTGGGCAACAGCCAAATATTTTGAAATTCTCATAATGGAAAAGAGAAAACAGATTGATCAAAACATTTCAACTGTAATGTTTATCTTCAAAGACATTTTAATATCTTAACACAAGCTTGATCAAATATGTAATTTTTAAAAGAAAATCCATTTTTTATTTCAGGAACATAATGGAATATTTAGAGGCTCTTAGAACTACTTTCAGTGTTTCTTAAAGGAAGTTTGCATAAAGCAAATATGTTTTTGAAACCATTTTATTTTTTCCTATGAAATATCTCTGTTAAGATTATAGACATATATTCTCTGTTTTTTCACTAGACCTTTAATGAACTATGACAAAACTAGAAAGATTTGTGAGGCTTGAGGAAGGAAACTTAAACAGTAAATGTGAAGCCAAAGATCAGCTAAAGTAAAAGGTTATTAGCTTTATTGAAGTTTTCCCTCAGAATTATGGTAGTCCTTGATCAGCATTTTCAGCTATATATACATCTGTATATATATGCATCTGGTATAGCAAGAAGGCATCATGCACTACCTTTTACTCATTTCTGAAGTGCTCAGTTAGATAGGCATTTTCATTAGGCAGTTCTGTATGTGTGAACCTGTGTTGTCTAACCATGGGCACAAAACTTAAAATGTAATGTTGACTCCTGTCAACATAATATAGGGTACACTATATAGTGACATATTATAAAATATGTGGATTTTAAGCAAAGCATCTGAGTTATGTTGTGTTCAGTATTGCAAATGATCAGATGTTTCAGCTTAAATATTCAGGATTTGGTTTTTTTCATTTCCAAGGAATTAATTAAAGACATAGCTAAAATAATATTTTACATGTCAAAGTAAAAATATTCCCTTCACAACACAGTGAATATTCAGTGGTTCAAGATGCTTGTACTAAAAACCTAGAGGAAGTGAAGAGATGTAAGATATCTTGATTCCTAGAAATACAAGCCCTTTAAAAAATATCTGTACAACTTTCTGGGAGCCTTACACCTGGTTGGTGTGTGCTGTTTTGGTGCTACATGGACATCATCTGAATTTAAACCTTGTTTGCATTGAAGTGATAGTCTGCTTCTCTTAGCTGCCTCCAGTAACTTTTTAGTAGGGTTGAGTTTAGTGTGTGTGCTTAAGAAAACAGCATTAGGTTGTGCTATCTGATCTTAACATGCTGTACTGTTGTGGTGAATTTCTTAATGCACCAGGGTGTCCATCAGGTCCCAGATACAACCACAAAGCCAAGCCAGTGACGCAAATCAGCAGCTGATATAAACAAGTTGACACAAACCAGAAACTAAGCTAGCAGAGAACCTCCGGAGATGCTTTTTTTCTTTTCTCTGCTCTTCTTTTTTTCTCTTCCTTTTTTTTTTTTTAATAGAGGAAAGTGTTTCTCAGCAACTGAAATGCTTTTGCATTTGCTTCCAACTTCACAATTAACCTAAATTTGACTCTGTAATGTGCAAGTTTATGGGAGAAAATGTGATACAGCCTGCTTGTAATTAGTTTTATAGACAGGCTCTGTGTCCTAGACTTACCACATCTGTTGATTTTTAAAAGTACCCTGATGACCTCTTTTCCTATTTATAGGCTATTTAATAATCTGTTAAAATTCTTGCAGAAAAGACCACAGTGATTTAGTGAAGCCCTGTATTTTTTTCTTCATCTCTTTACTACTAGATGATTAAATGCATAGAATCACTTTCTCTAGTTAGAAATCTCTCTGTTTCCTTCTTTCCAAACATTATCCTTACTTTAAACATATATGTTGTACTATTTAGTTCACACTCCTAAGCACAAGCATCATCTCCTATGGATTTATATGGATTTACTGCAGCTACATACTATGCTGGTAGCACTAAGGGTGAATGCAGCTTAGTGTAGCAGAAGTGCTCTGTTACGTGTGGTGTCCTATCCTGCTTTCCTTCTCCTAGGCCAGTAAGATCTTGCAGCCTGCCTAGGTCTACATTTGTTTGTGTAACTGCATCTGCATTGAGACTGTTGCCTGGTGCAGCTGTAACACTGCAAACTGCTCACTTGACAGATAGAGCCAGGCCAGCAGGAGTGCAGTGAAAATGTGGTCAGAACTATCCACCTGTTCTCCTTTCTCAGAATAGCTACTGTTTATTCTGGTGTGTGTTTTTATAAAGTTGTTCAAGCACCTTATTCTGTATAAATAGATCATCATTAAATGTGATTGTAACACTGTTTTGAGCTAGCTTATGACTTGTAGTAATCATCTTTGTTCCTCAAAAGCTGTGTTTTTTCTTCTAAGTATTTATATCTGAAAGCACAATATTCTGAAATTATTTTATTAATCTCCAGTTTTTTGAGCATGGCAAAAGCAAAAGAGCAGAAATAACATGATCCTAAAGGCTGACAGTATTTGAATTTTTGGCAGCATGGGATAGATCAACACTCCCCAATCTGTTTCTGACTGATGCTCCACTTTAAATTACCTCAGCTTAATCGATTAACCTTCATTTGCAAACTAGAGTAATTGTATTTACAAAATTTAAAGACTGTACATATATTAAGTAACTAACATTCATTAACAAAATTCTTTTCAAGAATAAAGTCTTGGCTGTTAAATATGTCACCGGAGAAGAAAATAATGTTTGTCTTCTGCTAGGAAAATGCATATATGACAATTCTAACGTGTCTTATCATGCTACAAATCTGTTCCTATTAAAGATATAACAAATAGGCTGTAAAAGCTCTGTTCCTCAGAGCTTTCATATCATGTATCTAGGTTTGGTGGAAAATGCAAGAAGAGTTGTCAGTCAGGCCTCCTGGAAGTGAATATCTTCTTTTTCATAGTCCAGATAATAGTGTAACAGGAAATTACTTCCATATGTGGCATACATGTGTTAGGAAGAGCAGGATATTCTTTGTATCTCTTAATAGAGAGATGTCATCTACTGGATATTATAATTTACTGAAGAGTCACCAAGGTTAGTTAGGAAATGCTAGTTGTTGTTGTAATTATTACCTTTTGCAAAATTGCTTTTAATACACTTTCCACAAAATTTAGCCTTCTAACAGAAAGTGGGTTGATAGACAAAAGATAAGGATACTGCAGTTCATATGTCTTTTTTTTTTTTTTCTGATCATCTTTTATCCACCAAATAAATTACAGATAATACTGCCTGCATTTTTCTAGTCTTTTGTCATTATCACCCCTTGATCTCAGTGTAATATAGAAGATGATGATAAATAGTTATTTTTAGAGGCAAACACGTGGAGTGTTGAGAGGGTCTGTAAACTGCAACTGACATTTTTTCTTTGCCATCCAGCTTCTACTGTTTTATTATCAACTTAAAAACAAACCACCACAAAAACACAAGAAACCAAAGCCTGGGACCACTGTGCTTATGTCTGTTCAGCTTTAGGAAAGGTTTCCAGGAATTAAAATTCAGATTTAAAGTTTATGTATTTAAATCCCCAAACCTGCTTTTTTCTGCCTAAACACATATTCTGGCTACTGCTCAGTTCATCGCAGTATTAATAATATACAGTATATTACCATTTATGTACTGTGTAAAATAATAACATTATCCTCACTGTCTTGTTGATTTTAGCTCTGAATTTTACATTTTATCTGTAGTAAGAAGTACTGTTGCAATTTGGGAAACTGATGTTCATGAATCATTTTGTAAGGGAACATTTTCACACGTGTGGAGTCACCCAGATGCTGTCAGGCTCCTGTGTCAGATGTAGGCAGTGCAGAATCATCAGGCTTCAAACCCTCAGATGCAGATGGGAGGATGTTGAAACTCTGTCTGGGTATAAGGATGGTCAAACTAGAGTTGGTGTCTATAGACAAAGAGGAGTGGCCAAATGTCCTTAAATAAAAGACAGAGGGATTCTTCAGCTTTAGTTGCTGTTCAACTCTGAAACCATGTTAGTTTCAAGTGGTAATAGTACCCAAGGTGCTGTTCTCATAGACAAGGTTCTCACTGAACAGCTCAAGGAAAATCAACATTAATGGGTGCTTATAGCCCTGCAATGTCCATGCCCAGCCCCATTCTGCATGGTCCCTATCTTCATTCCTTGCAGATGAAAGGAGAGGTTGTATTGCTAGTGAACTAACAGAGTGGAGATGGGATGGGGTATGGAGGCTTGGGTGTTTGCTCTGCCTCCTCTATATTCAATTTCGCCTACAGTGATGAAAAAGCTCGAGTTGTCCAGATTTATAAGATAGCCACATCCTTTATGAAGTCAGTCGTCTCCAGCAGTTCTGCTGGGGATGGTGGTTTATTTAAAATTTATTGTAAAATCATCTACAACAAGGAGTTGTGTGCAGATAATGAATGCCTCAACCTCACATATTCTTGAAGGATGAATTGTGCCACCAGAGTTCCCAGATGGCAAATGGAGGATAGCCATGATGTCAGCCCTTGTTTAGAAGGCCTAGGAAGACTCTCCTAGGGAACAGATGGAAAGACTATGTACAGGAAATATTCTAGAGCAGGCAGGGAAAGTCTGCCTGCAATCCCACAGCCTACAGGGGAAAATTGACAGTATGCAGGCCTGCTGTGACTGTGTCTGTGTAAAGTCTGAATAGGCTCCACCTGAAAGGAGCTTATCAGGAGTGTCTGACAGGATTTGTTATAGGCTGTGATACGCTCTGCTGCAGTCTTGCACCAGGGACATTATTAAGATGACAGATGAGGCTGTTAAAATGGCAGTTTGTAACAGTGTTATAAAAGGTCTTTAGAGTTGTATTTTTGTCTAGGACTTATATAAAGCAACAGGAAAAAAAAATTGTAAAAAATTGAATGCATGCTTGTGGAGTGAAAACTGTGTCAAGTGTAAACGTGAACAAGAGAAAAATGAAGAAAATGGACCCATGGGACAGTAGAGAGAAGGGAAAGGTGATACGTGGAAAGAGAGAGATGAATGTTTCAGAAAATTAATTTAAAAAACATCCAGATCACACACCTTTTTAAATCTGGTCAAAATAATCTGAAACTGTAAACCCTAAAACTTTGAGGGACAAGTATTTAGAGGCTATATATATATATATACTAAACTATACTCATTAGTATTTCTAGACAATAGTCATTGCTGCAGAATAAAATTTCTGTTGTATTGATATGTCTTGTTCTGACCAGAGTTAAAAAAATATGAGTGGAGTGAGATTAAAAATATGTGAAACGTATAATGATTGATTCAAACTCATTAGATTTAAAGCATTTTAGATAAAAGTGGTGAGATAGTTACATATTTGTGTATCTTCTCTCGTGATACAAACCCCAGGATACGCTAATAACATTTTAAAGTAGTACATTTAAAATAGCTTAAAAATAATCACAGAATTGAAATTTAATATGTGGAACAGATTTCCACAAGGCAGAAGGGTCTAAAAATAATGAGAAATCAAGACAATATAAAATGAGAATATAAATAAAGCAAGCATAGATGAGATTCAGAAAGTTAAGACGAGATAAAATTTTTGCACTTTGCTGTAATCTTTAGCTCTGAATCTGTAGAACTACTGAGCACTACTGCAAATAGGATAGTAATCACAGTTGCTGGTCTGACCACCTTCTCTGATCTGGTATGTCAGTTCCTGCATTCTGTGTTCCTCCTCCAAAACCTCTTTTATGGCTGAAAAAAAGTTGTGACAGATTGTTTGAACATTAACCACAATGACAAAGCTCTTAAGAATTTTAAGGACCTGCCTCTAAACCTATATTAATCTGATGATGCTCTTTATCCTTAGCAGTTCTTCCATTTTCAGTGGGATGAGGACAGGATACTTTAACTTTTCATAAAGTCTTTCACATAGTTTGTGAAGAGGCCAAACTTCTGCAGGGAAAAGAAAAAATATCCTTTCAAGGATACATTGCTGGTTAAAAGATGAGTAAGTGTTCATGGTGGTGAGAGGTTTCCACTGGACTCTCACAAGGGTATATGCTGGGAAATATGTTAAGCTGGTCATAAAGAGACTGAAAAAAACTGGTGAAAAAAGGACACGAAGAAATTTTCCAATAACCAAAAATCGTTCAGGATGGCCAGAGCTAGGGCTAATTGCCAAAGGACTTTGTAATCCTTAGTAAATGGGTAAAAAGGTGATGCCCGAATCCTAATACTGATGTACAAAGAGAGGGCGAAAAACTTTAAATCTGCAAAGCAATGGACTTTAAATGAGCTGTTACTTTTAAGGAAAGACAACTTGGACTCCTTGGACAGGAGTCAAAACCATGAAAAGAATGAAAAAAGGAACAGAGCAAAATAAACAGTCATTACACCACTAAATAAATCCATGATATGCTCACATCTTGAACAGTAAGTGTAGTTCTGGTTACCTCATTCTAGAAAGTAAATATACAGAGTACAATATTAATGGTCAGGAGTATGGAACAGAGGGAATTAATACATTATGAGAGGCCTCTTTGGTGTGGAAAAAGAGTAGAAGTGAGTTGAGAGGAAAAAGCATGATAAAGCCATGGAGAAGACAAGTAAATTCTGTAACACAGGAACTCTGAAAGGAAAACAGAGGAAGCACTTTTTCACACAATGCGTAGTTAAGTTGTTGGATTAATCATCCAAAGATCTTGAGGCCAAAAATATGATCAAAATCAAGTGTAAAAATATACAGTAAGATAGATTCATATTTCCAGTAAACTTAATGGCCCAAGTGTGCTTACTGTCTCATAAGGTCTCTTACTAGATTGACAAAATCCTTTCTAATATTTTATGCTCTTTCTCTAAGCATCTGTTGTTGGCTATTGTCAGCAGTACTTTTGTCACCAGGGTAGCCACTCTGCTTATGTATTCTCTTGTTGTTAATAAAAATTTAATATCTTCTGAGTTTTAAAACTTTTAATCAAGGATTTAAAAGCTACATTTCAGAGTGTTTGAGGTTTTGTATAGTTAATGGTAAGGCTTGAAGGATTCTGCTTATCAGAAAAGGTGACTCTGCAGCCTGTCAAAATCTAGTCCCTTTAAGCTATTGCAAAGCAGAAACATGAACCCCTGTTTGAGAATGTTTATTTTTTTGTTAAAGTGTGTTGGAAAGGTTTCCCTTCAGTGTTCATTAATAGTTAATGCTTATTGTAGCTCTACAGTATTGTTTCACTTTGTATTTATGTATATCTTCAAGCAATGAAGCTACTGAATTCTGCTAGGACTTTTGTGTCCCACTTAGAAATAGACCAATATCAAAAAGTTTTCAAGCTCAGATGGGTTTGTGTAATGATCTCCCTTTGAGCTGGAGATCTTCAGAGAACAGGCACTCTCATGAGACTTCTGGTATTTCCTGTTTCTCATCAGACCAGAAATACAGTAGCAGAGGAAGAGCTTTTCTCTTAGCACTGTATGATATTTGAGCTGCTGCCTGAATCTAGGAAGTGCCACAGTGCATATAAACGGAAAGAAAACAAACAAGCAACTTCAGTGTAACCTTTTCAAACCCCAGAAAATGTTCATATTTGGCTTGTATTTGGACAGCAGCAGTTCACTCCTCCCTAGCTTGTGATGTATTTTTGTCCAGAGTTAAGGACTAATGTGCCATTTTTTGAAGTTAACAAGATGCTTTTTGTAAATCTGTCTGTTGTAAAGCTCTAACAGAGGTATTGTACATTGTAAAGACAGAGGTATTGCACAGTGGCACTCAACAGATTAATCATAATGTAACACTTGTAGGAGTGAAAATGCTTGTCTAGAAATATCTCCTAATGAGACATATTCAATTTAAATAGGTTCTAATTTATTTTCTTGAAAGCTCTCTAGTGATTTCGTTTATAAAATGTGCAATCACAGATATAAATTTATGTATGTGTAGACCTTAACCTAAAAAATCAAACATCTATTTCAGATGGTTTCAAAGTAGACAAGTTAGAACTAGCACAGAAGATTTCTATTGACACAGAGGATTATAATATAGAGTGACTAAATGTATGTTTGTGTCCTTCCAGTGCACATTTTCCATTTTAACAATTTTTAAAATTCACATTAAAGTGTTTGTATTTTTTATATATATTTTTTAATATTTGTATATTTTAATGGTGTGTTTGTGTGAATATTTTATTTT
>JANIJG010023401.1:0-72923 GCA_024611175.1 Megaceryle torquata
CACCTCCCTGGGCAGGCTGTTCCAGGGCCTCACCACTCTTCCTGGAAAGAATTTCTTCCTAATATCCAATCTAAACCTGCCCTGCCGCAACTTCAGACCTTTTCCTCTGGTGCTGTCAGTAGTTACTAAGGAGAAGAGGCCAACCCCCACCTCTCCACAACCTCCCTTCAGGTAGCTGTAGAGGGCAGTGAGGTCCCCCCCAGCCTCCTCTTCTCCAAACTAAACATGCCCAGCTCCCTCAGCCTCTCCTCATACGACTTGTTCACTAATCCCCTCAGGAGCTTGGTAGCTCTCCTCTGGACACGTTCCAGCACCTCGATGTCTTTCCTATAATGAAGGGCCCAGAACTGAACACAGCATTCGAGATGAGAATGTATGTATGGTTGCACTAAAATTAAAAGGCGATATGGGTCTGAATTACATACATTGTCTTGCACTGTTTGCATTAATTTTGATGATTTTTACCCCAGCCTCACTGCTAGTTCAGCCCTAGTCAAGCCAAGGGATTGCTCTGCCCAGTGTGTGGAGACCAATGTACACACGCTTACCTGGTTCCTTTGTCAAGGGGAAGACATTTGGACTCGTGTTGGCACGGATTCAGATCAGGAGCACAGTGGTTAATCACCTCATCACACAGTTCACCTGAGGCAAAAGAAAAGCAATAACGCTATTAACACATCTTGGACAACCCTGAAGGAGCTCCAGCCATGATGTGCAGAGATGGAAAGTCTCCCTAGATGGAGACAGCTCAGTAATTGAGCAGGAAGCGACTCTTGCTTGTGAGGGCACGTGAGACTTCATTAAATTTGGCCCTTTTGACCTATACTGTACTGTTCCTATCCCATGAATTTGAAAGGCTGGTATAAAAAGTGCTGCCATATAAACTCCACTTGAAGACAGACTAAGGATCAAATGGGCGGTTCCTGACCCAGAACCTCTTATATCAAAGCAAGAAAGTGGCACACAAGCAAAGTTGCTTGTTAGACTGTTACAGTTTCACACTGAAGCATATTTTAGCCATAGTTAATACTCTGCCAAAGAAGCTGATGGGGACATCATTCTGGAAAAGAACAACAACCCACAAACCCTCCTCCCCAAAACCTCTGCGACTCTCAATAATAGGAACCAGCTTTAGGACTGCATGCAATTATAAAACATTCACTATTTATAAGAAAAGTGCTAGCTCTATTGTGCTCACAGGAGATGATGTCTTCAAAAAAAAAAAAAATCCATCACATGTAAGCTCAGCTCAGCTGTTTCTAGGTATGGTGTGTTACATGCCATGCACCTCCCTGGATTTGTGTAAATGTTAATAATTAATAGCTGTAGAGTGTTCAAACGCAGAAAGTTTATTTAAATACACACCCTTCTCTTGAGTCCTAAATTATTAGGTCACACTTCAGTACCCCAGGATTTGAGATCCAGCCAAAGACCACAGAAACCTTTGCCTTCCCAAGAAACCAACAGAAACCTACCCCACACCTCCCAAAGCCTTGCAAGAAAAGCCAAGGTCAGGTATTCTCAACACGGAACCCCCCAAAGCTACAGTCCCACAGTCCCCTATGCAGCTCTATCAGAAGACCACATCTGCAGGGTTTCAAGGTTATGCATATTTTGTGTGCTTATACAAAGCACACACCATCATATGAGCAACGAGCCGTGTGGATAGTGCAGGGAAAAAGGATAAGGTGGGAGGCACTGGTGGGCTGGCAATGTCGTAGCAGTATTTTCATGAAGCTGCAGCTCCACCTGTCTTGGGAGTAACCCCTTTCTCAAAAATCTTTACATTTCTAACTCTAGTAGCTACAGAGAAACACTTGAAAACACAAGCCAAGAAAACCATAAAGACCAAAATGCAGATGGAAAATGCAAATCAGAACCAACTGTCTTTTATCAGTTTCGTGCTCTGGCAGGGATGATTGAGAGAACAATTTTGAGGGTGACTTTGGTGGTGACAGGTATGGTTTAAGTTGTTAATGCCCCCAGGTCACTCCTTCAGGTTATGTCTCCCATATCTCCAGCATCTCCAGCCTCCCTACAGTACAAGCTACACAGCTCTTTATTTGACTCTTCATATTACAATAGAAGTATAACATGTACTTGTAAAAATGACTCAATTTTTTGTTGGTTTGTTTCAAACATGGAACATTTAACATGTTTGCTTTTGAGAGCTCTCAAGCAGAAGTGAGAAAGTGGAGGAAGAATACAAACCCTGAAGGCATGAGAGAGACTACTACCACACACACCCTGCATTCACATGCCACCCATACCCTCATGGCTTTTGGTGGGCTGGGTTTGGCAGTGCTGGAGAAGCCTGGCACAGCAATCTGCTGTGGATAGTTCATCGCTCATAGTGCCAGTTATAAGACAACCAATTCCACTGGGAGCCAAAGAATCCCAGGAAGCCACCACTATTAAATATGGCCAAGTCTTTTTAGAGCCCTGGACAAATCTTGGGCAAATGTAACGAATGCATCCAGCTCAGGAAAGGGGATATGCCAAATGCTGCAAATCCATGGGAACTGTGGAAAAGATCATTCACTGGACTTGAGGTTTGCCATTGTACTTTGTTACTCCTCAAAAGCAACTAGAGACGTTCAAGTCTTACAAATACGAACATGGTTGTCATTTGGGACAGCTATTAACACATTTTTGAGGTGGCAGAACTGGAGACGGGTCTGCTTGCTAAGCAATCCCCAAATCCACAACCCACTGACCCTCCCAAATACCAACAAGCAAAGTGGCTCCCTTGGCCTCTGGGTAGACACGAACATTAGCAGGTCAGAACTCACTACGATGCCTGAACGACTGCCAGTTCATCGTCTTGGTATCCCTCCTGTCCCCTGTGTGCTACAAATCTTATGTGTAAATAAACACAAAAATAAGTAACTGTCTGGTGACATTAAAAGAACGCGATCTAAAACTGGAAGTATTTTTGGGAGGTCATTTAATAACTGAATACAGTGTGGATAGATGCCTTCAACTATCTTTTCACTAGAAATGGCCAATACATACTTTTGAAGTTTCTATTTCTTTCCTTTTCCTTTTTTTTTTTTTGGTTGTTGTTGTTTTGAAGAAAAGGAAACAGGCTTAAGAAAAAAAAAAAAGAACAGTTTTATAAACTCTCAAAGGAAATCATAATTCTTCTTAAAGTATTCTTCTAAAGTCTTGACAAGTGCTTAGAGATCCAGTAAAAATCTCCCCAAATGTCAAATATTATGACTCACTGTGTCACTCTGAAAGCACCACTATCAAAATGTAGGAGAATTCTAGGCTCGGTACCAAACATAGCATCCAAAAAATTTATCATTTTTCAGGCAAAACTTGGAACATGTACGGATCCTTCCTGCTCTTCTTCCCATCTATCACTCATTAGGGAGCTCACTTGGGAACGCCTTGCAACTAGAGCAGCCTCATCTCAGGAAGAAAATACCTCTTGATACATTATTTCAGGCTCCACCAATGTCAACTAGATGCTGCAGAAAGCATGCCAGGGAAATAAAACACTTTCTGAAAAGCAAAACCCAAGGCACCAGCCACACAAAGACTTTCTCATGTTTTCTTCACTCAGAAAATATCTGGGCCAAAATATTTGCCCTCGGACCTGAGAGTGCAACATTCATTGGCCGCTTTAATGACCGTATCAGAGGAAAAACATGATCCTCTTTTCTTTTTTTTTTGGAGTGACACTGAGCTGCTTCTCTGTGCAGCAATTAAAGGTCTAGTCCAATTTTCTCACTGGATAGCTATGTGAACCTAAAAGCAAACTGGACATTAATCTTAGGCCAACTTCTAGCAGCACCGATCCTCTTTGTGGAAGATATTTGATCACGCTAGAACAACAGAAAACTTCAGTGTAATGCTTTCCCAAAAGTAGAACACAATCCAACCTCCCCTCTTTCCCCTCTCCTATGTATTCTCACAGCAAAGCTCTAATTTGGGCACACAAGGGTTTCTGAAGTGCTTATATAAAAGACAAGAAAATGACAACTATATTTCTTTCCTAAGCAGTTAAGCATTTTTTTTTTTTAATCCCAAATAATGATTTTATTCTCATCAAGGCACACTTAGTCTTTTTTGTCAAAGCCAACAGATGAACATCAGTGCACCCCAATGAAGAACAGGTTAAGACCATGTCATATATACAAGAGGAAAAACATTTATGCCATCAGATTTTTCTCATAGTAGCCAGAGGTATTAGGTCAATAATGTTCTGTGGTCTGTGGAACTGAGGTGTGATATGAAGAAGGTACCTTTATAAAGATAGGCACATCCTCAGCTCTGTGGACATTGCATTTCAAACTTCTTACAGCTGCTGGTTACGTGCTGGTAATTAGTGCTCATTTAAGAGAGGGGAGCATTAGACAGATGAATCAGTCCAATTTGCCACAAAATAATGCAGTTTTCAGATTAGAACCAAGTTGTACAAACAGGTAGATCTCCCACTGCTGCTGTCTCATGCATTAAAAAGAAAACCTATAGAAAACATATTGTGCCCTTTGAAACAACTTCCCCTGCCCCCTTCACCAGCATTGCTTGTCCCTGCCCCCTTCACCAGCATTGCTTGTTGCTTCTGAAGAAAGCACAACAATTTATTTTTTCTTCTTTGTCTCATGCAACATTTTCCTGGTCTTATTTTTCAGCAAAATCATTAATTTCTTGGGGCTTTTTGTAGTCACTTTTCACAGGACTCGCTGCTTATGAAAAGCTGCCAAGAAACATGCTTAGGCTTTTCTGTAGCCTTCCATACGTCTCAGAATGAAGCCAAAACAATAGAGCAATAAAGATGACTTTTACACACAGTTTAATAATCATCTTTCTTTTTTTTCTGTTCCGTGTTGTCACGAGAGCTATTTATTTCATGCCACATTAGACTTTCGAAAGCAAGGATCCACATTAAATTATTTCTCCTTAATCAGTAAAAAAGATTGGATGCAGTAATAGTATTTCCTTTTTTATCTGTAAGTAAAACTGCAGTTCTGAAAACAAAATCTAGACCACCAGTTTGCCAACAATGAATTCAATAGTGTTTCTGCTGTTTCATTTGTCAGCTGGGTGATACTTTGTTCTCTCATTCAGAGATAATATTCACGAAGTAACTGATAAAGCAACATAGAAAATATTCTCATCCTTAATGTGAGAGAAGCTTTTGTAGGGCCTGGAAGACTAAAAGCAAAAATGCTGTCAAGAATTTCACAATATTACTTGAGGAAAGGAAAGTGCTCACAGTGAAGAAAGGATGAAGAAAGCCTGGTCTTCATCCACAGAGAAAACTTTTACAGGCTGCACAGGGAGAAGAGATATCTTTGAGAGGTTAAAGAGTGTGTTGCAATCTTCTGAACTTTGCCAGGTAAGTCAGAATGGAAATCTTCTCTTTACTGCTAATAAAAAATACCATACTGTTTTTCTCATAAGAGATTACTCATTTTCTATCTAATAACTTGCATTGGAAGAAATGGGGTTTGCATTTTCTTCTCCACATCTCCTTTTCAGTTATTAAAAAGCAGTCAGTGCCAATTGGAAATTTCAGGAAAACACAGAACCTAAAAACAGTTGGGTGGAACAGACATAGGATGTTCCTCCAAGAAAATAATTCAGTTAGGAATGTTGTTGATGTTTGATGAAAAAAGATTTGAGGCTCATCTTAGAAAATAAAAGCATGCATTTTTTTAACTTCCACACTGTTTCAACTTGCGATGAAGAAAAGAGAAACTCTGGGAAAACCTGTCAGTAGCAAATGCACCAAAATATAAGAGAAACTACCTGGAATGCACTATACCAAAGTTCTCCTTCTGCATTACTAATTAAGTTTGTTCTCGCTTGACAAACACCACACACAACACTTAGTAGGCAAAGCAGTAAAAGTTACTTTAAGCTTTTTATTCTGTGTTAATGCTTTAAAAACTCCTGAGTCTTCACGTATTAAGTTTTGGCCTATCAAGTGGGAACTTGAAGTTAGACTCCACATCAAGACTCCCAAAGTGGCTTGTTTTTCAGAATTAAGGAAGAGTTTTTCTAATCTTGAGGTTAAACAAAGGGATAGCAACAAGACCTGGGTGCAGAAATAATGAGCCTTTATTTCTGAATCTTGCAGAAGGAATGAGCTCCAGTTCTACACACTGCCAAGGTATGAAAAATCATATTCAACATCGCAAACGCCACAACAACACAGTATGTACAAGAGTAACAAAAGCAATTTCCAGTGCTCTGGAAGGTGGTAACTCGCAGATACCATTATCCCTCAGAACTGTGGTGTCTGGAAGAGATCCTACGTTTGCTGGACCCCCTACATTTGTGAGCCGTGTTTCTTCATATGGATGTTTTTCCATTATGTGATTTGTCTGGAATCCCTCAGGGATCGATTCCATTACTCACACAATCTAGCACATCCAGTCACATCTGAGACGCCATTCATTCTCTCAGATGTCCTTTCTGGGCTGACAGGACACCAGACACACTGTTGGTTCCTGCTGGTCTGAATGGGGGGATAGGGAATGGGGGTTGTGGTCCCTTCATAACACTTTGTCTCTGCCACTGCCTTCTCCTCATACTGATCCCCTGCTCCAGGGTGTGGTCCCTCCTATGGGATACAGTCCTTCACGTACTTCTCCAACATGGTTTCTTCCCATAGGCTGCAGTTCTTCAAGAATGTTCCAGCATGGGTCCTTTCCATGGCATATGGCTCTTCAGGAACAGACTGAAGGGACACAGTTCCTGCCAGAAAACCTGTCTCTGTATTTGCTCCTCTCCATGGGCTGCAGCTCCTGCCAGGAGCCTGTTCCTTGCATGGGCTCTCCATGGGCTGCAGCTTCTTTCAGGGCACATCTACCTGCCCTGCATGGGGTCCTCCTCAGGCTGCAGAGGTGGACCTGCTCTGACGTGGTCCTTCATGGGCTGCAGGGGGACGATCTGCTTCACTGTGGTCTCCTCCATGGGCTGCAGGGGAATTTCTGCTGCAGGAGTACCTCTTCCTGTCTTTACTTCACTCAGTATTTGTGTAGTTGCTTCTCACATTTTTTTTGTGAGTGTTGCTGATGGGCTCAGCTTTGGGCAGTGGCGAGTCTGACAGGGGAGCAGCTCCTGATCTCTTCTCACAACAGCCACCTCTACAGGCCCCCTCCTCTCCCATGTAAACCCAAAATGGTCTTTGAACCAACTGAGGTCTCTGAAGAATACTTGATGTGCAGAAAGATTTACTTATTTCCTACTGGCAGTTGACTGTCACTGTACAGTGACTGTCCTTAGGTGGACTCTGCTCACCTGTGCAGTAGGCACCACCTGCCAGTAAGCACCTAAGTAATGGGCCTGTGGTTTAACTGCTCATCCTTCTCCACAGATTGGATTTAATGAATCATGAATCCCCTGTGAGGATGATACTCACTCCACCCATCCTTCAAGACAGTAGCAGCTGCGATTCCATTTTCTTTGAGATATACTGTGGTCCTGATGAACAGAGCATATCTGGTTCCCCAAACATAATGTTATATTTTACAAATGGGAATGTGACCAGAGGAAGAATCCTAGAATGTTAGGGGTTGGAAGGGACCTCTGGAGATCATCAAGTCCACCCCCCCTGCCAGCGCAGGAACAAAATCCTGGAGCTGAGAGCTCCAACATGAAAGGACACCCACACTGAGACTGAAGACAGGCTGCAGCACTGCCAATTACTGTGCTATTTCATTCTGCAGCCCCAGTACAATGAGATAAGAGAGTCCAATCTGATAGTAATGACTTGTGGTTCTCTCTTAATAAAACAGGGCTGGTGGGATTAGGTTCTTAAAGCTAAAACCTTCCAGCACTTCACATTCCTAGTTAGACAAGTGGGAAATGAGGGTGCCTTTTTATTTTTTGCACAGAAAGCAAACACACTTCACATTGCCAAGTAACTAAAACCGAGAAACTTCCATGTAAGGCAGAATTCCTTCAAATAAAAGGAAGAAAGAAACTACACCAAACTTTGACCACAGTTTTCTCTGCTTGTCTCGAGGAAATTACAGATGAAGTTCCAAAGTTTTAAAAGATGCTGATAGTTAAGTGCTTGTTTAAGCCTTCAGCGTTTACTAGGGAGTCCAGATCCTCGTGGAACCACAAGGCTGAATCATGCTACCTAAAAACTTCCTCTTCCTATATCAAACACCCAGTTAAAAACTTACAAGGAGAAAACAACCTGCAGTGCAATGGTCCAACTCAGCTTCATGCAGCTGTCACTGCTGCCCATTCTCAGGGATTGTTGCAAATCAGCCTCGCAACGCTCAGTGATGGGAAACGGGTTGGGGGGCTCCAGCAAAGAGTGTCAGCCACAAGTCACCACAGAACTTCTTTCTTCCAGAGTCATTTGGCTTGGCTAAGGGCATGGCTTTGGCCACGCAGCATTGCCACGGCCAGATATGCCAGCAAAAGGGATCATAACCCCTGACAGTGAATAGCGTGCTGTCTAAAAGTAGCATAACTGCAAAAATTCCAGATACCATCTACCACAGGACACCACAAGGTCCCCTAAGGTAAAATAGATCTTAGGCTTGGCTTCCAAACACATAAAACCAGAAATAGTTTCTAGCTTTTTTGTTGTCGTTGTTTGCTTTCTTTTTGGTTTTGTTTTGTTTTCAAAGAGATATTTTTTTCTGTGATACAAAACCACTTGCAGCTTTTTCCCAGGGAAACAAACTATTTTAGAACAGTTGCTCCTCCCTCTCTCCACCATGGGATGCCATGTACTTTAAAAAAGACCTATTTCCAGTAGTAGAAGCCACTAATTTATTTATTTATTTTCCCCCCCCTAGGTTTCAGAACAAAGAGGTGTGGTTATTTTCTGAGGCTTTTTAGGATCCTTAGGAAAAACTGCAATATTTCCTGATTTTTTTTTCCTGTGTGCAAGTGCTGCATATTTGTGCTTCTGATTCTAAAATCAAATAGACAGGATGAAGGAAAAGCCACAGCAAACAAGCAGAACAAAATAAACTAGCAACTAAAGCATAAAATCATTCAAAGCACATAGCACATGTTTGGTAGAGCCCATTTGGTCCTTTACTTATGTCTGGACACCTCCTCAAGCGAAAGCGCAGAGCACAGTGAGACTCAGGAGAGGGTCACTTCTGGAGGTATGACATTCTACATTTGAATCTACAACTACAAGCAAAGCAGTGATGCCTCTCAAGGAGGTCTATGACAGTAGTGAAGAGAAAAAAGGAAGGGAAGGGAATAATTGTAGAATAAAATTCATACATTTCTAACCCACAAAGCTTGGGAGACAGCACAGTGTTTATATCAACAGTGGGAGAGAGGCCTTGTTAAAGCCCAAACCACAAAAATTAGAAAAATACAAAAAGGAAAAAGAGCCCTGATTAGATTCCCCCGCCTGATCTCATTCATAGCTTCCTCTGTCAATGCTCCATTTTCTTCCAATGTTTCTTTCTGAAGGGAAGGAAAGTCTACAAAACTGTAAGGAGAAGCTGTAATCCATCAAGGGGTCCAGCCAGGTTGTGAACCAGCCCACAGATCGCTCAGGCTTCAGAGCTTGCTGGACTTTGGGTACAGGATTATCCAAGAGGAAATACACGTTTATAATTTAGCTTCAGGATTAAAAGAATCAGCTGGGGAGAGGGAAAAAATAAAGACTTCAGCTGACAATAAAAGCCATGACTCTGCTACGTAGCATGAATATTGGTTTGTTATGTAAATACAGGCAACAAACACTGAAAATATTGACTTGAAAAATGGTGAGGAAACCTGGTGGTGCAGGAAAGGGCTTGAATCTTTTCTGTGGCACTCAGCCATATGCTTGCCCACCCTCTCCCTCTCAGATTCGTCATCTTTTAACTTATGTTTACCTATTTCATAGAATCCATTTGTATTTGCACCCTGGTTTAAAGATGTTAGATGGAAGTGAACTAGGAAGGAGGGTAATTGTATGTGTGCGGAGCAGGTTTGGTGTGGTTTTTTTTCTTTTTTTCAATGAAAGTGAAATAGATCTGGAGTGTGGGAAATTCCTTCCCTCAGCAGTCACTTAAACTGGCCATTTTTCATCCACTTGGAGAGGGGGGAACGTCAAAGAATTTTAAAGGAAAATACTGCAGAAAGTTACTAATTGAAGAAAGATCTTTGGCCTTCATTATTCTAACCAATGAAAGAAAAAAAAATATTCATTGTTATTTGGGATACTGTTTCCTAAAAAGGCTACAACAAGTAAAAGCTAGAGAGGCAGAAGATAAAGCAGGAAAATACTAAGGTACTAAAAAACCCAAACCCTGCATACTGCAACTCTGTCAATAGCCAACATTTCCAACACATGCATTTTTAATTTGCATTTCATTTAACAACATAAGATTTACTATCATGATTTAACCATTAATTAACTGAACTAAGGGGGACCCTAGATGTTTCTTACAGAACAACACACATACATGGTATTGGATCTTCTTCCTCCCTGTATTCAGACTATTCTTTGTCTTACAACATACATTTATTACATGCATGCAGGGTTTACTGCAATATCATTGCAGTCTTGCCAGTATTATGGCAACTAAGCCCACAAGAATGAGGAGGGACTCAGACTACCTACCTACTCTGCAGTGCTACCAGAGCCTGCCTCCTTCTAAAGGCAAGAACAGAAGGAATCTGCAACAGCTGAGCTGGGCATCTACAACCAACAGTCTGACTGTTAACTCAAAACATCACAGGTTATCAGAACAGAAGCATCTAGTCTGATCTCCAGTGTTAACACAGGCCATGCTTGAATTAACTTGTGTTTTAACTACAGCATCTGCTGAGAAATCCATTGATATCTAGAACCAACTACTCTTGTATAATGGCACTGATAAAAACGTGCAGTCTGGACTTGTTCAGCCACAAAGGCCAGCCAATGAATCTTTTAAAGAAATTTTAATTCTTCATACAACTGTTCACAAAGAGAAAAAAAACAAAAACAAACCAAGCTTACTCTGTCTGCTTCTTCACGGCTCACCTATGTGCTCCCATGGCATTTCTTTTGCTGATGTTCATTCAATCAAGCACCTTTTGAGGATGGCCAATTTCTTGTGTTTGGATTCAGCTCTTAGAGGACCCTCAAAACCATGTCTCAGATCTGCTTGGCTTGTATGCAACTTTTGTTTGGCTGATGGCTTCAATTCTTCCAGCCACTTTATGCTGTCCCCTGCCTGTCTGCTCTGCAAGGGCCAGGTGCACCTCTGAGGGACATTTCAGCCCAGCCAGCTGCACTGCAGTGAGTCCCTCCAGGTGACTGATCAGCTTTGATGGAATATCCCCCTCCAACATGGAGGTAAAGCAGGTTGAGGCAATTCTTTCATCGCAGTTCACTAAACTCTTCCAATTTTTAAGCAACACGAACTATCTTAACCTTTCAGATTTCTAATTTAAGCAACATTCCTATTTTTGCAACCTTTTTCACTTACGATTCATAATGCATTTTCCAGAAGTATTTCCTGCTCTTCCTGAAAAACTCACTTTGTTTTCAACTGTAGTCAAAGCCTGCCTTGTGATCACAACCCACACTGGTATCCCACATTATGAGACTGGGGTGTCGTATTTGACAAACTCCTGGTAATAAGCATAAACACAGCACAGATAATACTCAGGTTAAAAAAAAAAAAAAAAGCTAGAAGTTGATTTAAGATATTTCAAAACAGATTCTGAGGTATCATGTGAGTTCTCTGGCCCCTACCCAGACTGTCATTTGAGAAGAAATCCCAACCTAGTTCTTTCCTACCTTTTTTGTGTTTAAAAAGAATAGAAAAACTGCAATATGCTTATGAAAAGGAAAGCACATTTGCATATATACCGGATTCAGATACTTACTAGATAAGTCTTTTCTTGGCTGGGCAAATATATTTCCTCTTGTAAATGTAAAGAAACCACCCAAGAATAGCTCACATAAATAGTGCACAAGTAAGCACAATGGGCTCGACATCCTGTAAGCAAAACTCTTTAAGCTGAAGTTTTTCAGCTTTTGGCAGAAAGATCATTTTAGAACTCCAATAAATGTACATTAAAGTCATAAGGCTTTTCTGAGCTAAAGATTTACATGGGCCTCCTTTGCATCGGCCACAGAAGTATTTTAAGAGTTTGGAAATTCTAGAAGCTTTCCTCCTGCCTTACTCAGCCACTCAAGCTTGATCCTCATTAAATCCCCTGACATGTAATATATTCCAGTGTACAAGAAGCCCTTCATTACTTCTCCATGCTTAGAAGGTAATAAACCCATTTCAAAGGATGGAAGTAGGAACTATTGCAGGTGTTTCCTTACCACTCCATGCTGAGCCAGGAAGGCCGTGCGAACGCAGTTGGAATGACTCAACGGTATGCTCCAGTAATGACTTGAGAAAAAGCATTTTTAGATTCCAGGTAGGAGACTTTCTGTGCTTGCAGAAGGTTTAGGAAGGAATTTATCTGAAATGCAGGATGGACGCTGGAGATACTGTGATTCCGTTTCTAGCTCAGTCACCAACTCCTGTCACTGTGGACTTAGCAGGTGACTGCACATCTGCTGAGCTGGGCTAACTGCCACGGGTGCACGGTGAAGACTACAACCAAGCCTACGGGTTCTTACACTGCCTCTGCTTCTCCATTTGTGAAATAGAGATAATGAATGTAACCGGCACAGTGTCAGGCTCATTTTATTGAATAAACGTGGACCTCTACGATCTCAGGTGAAAGCCATGCCCCAAAAGCTATTTTTCCTACCACAATTTAACCAGCAACTATTTTTATTTTTCAAGATTCGGAACAGATGTGTATCAGACTCGCTCAGTACTGGGAATATTTCTGAAATACATTTAGAGAATGTGTGTGCAGAAGTACAGATTTCTCTGACACCTGAAACTTCACTTTTTTTTTTTTTTTACAATGAGGCATCAGTATTTTGACTCAGAAAAGTGGCCATCTTTGTGAGCTCGTGTATTGCAATACTGGTAGCACTACCACATTTCCAGCAAGACATCCAGGTTGCTTCAAAATGGGACTAGATTCTTGGTTAATTATACACTCATGGGCAAAGAAAACATGCATTTGGACTCTTCCCTTCAGGCACTGAAAGGACTCCTCACAGATTCCTGTTCTTTGGCTGTGGTCCTTTCTTACCTGTGTAATTAGGAGGACAGAGACAGACGTAGTTGTTGATCCCATCCACACACGTAGAGTTATTCTCGCAGTCATTATCCTCACAGTCATCTGGGTTTATTTCACACCTCTCCCCCTCATACCCAAGGAGACAAGAACAGCTTTAGAGAAAGAAAAAAATTAATAAAAGTTAGCATGGATCTGAAGGGGCAGGAGGTTTGAGGTATAAAACTGAAATTAAAACATATAAAAGTGAGTACTCTTGAGTAGTACAGAGCACTTTAACCCTATGTGTTTGGTGATGGTTCATGGGGTCATGGAATTATTTACACGAGACATAAAGGCATCAGCAGGAGACAGCCTCTGTCGTGCTCCCCTTTGCCTGCCTTGTTGCTAATCCTTGCCCTGAATTGAAGCGAGCACCTCCAGGACAGGAGACTAAGCACTCATCACAATATTCAAATCCTTGGCCTCTCTGTTAATGATTTTGTGAGTGTGTGGATACCTGCCTACTGAGGACTCCACAATGCAGGGCAACTTGGCAGCTTTTAGATAGCTCACTCTCTTTAAAGAGCAACGGCTTGAATTGAGTTTACAGACATGAACATTTTCTTCTCATTACCACTTTGTCACTTGTCCAAACAAGAAATGTTTGGGAATGATTGCTTTTACAACTGCACTCAGGTTTCAGTACTTCTACAGCTAGAGGCTGGGGGAGCTGCAGAAGAGCTGCTGATACCTAGATAATCCAGCTAACACACAAACAATGGCAGAGCTAGTAACGGTTCTGTGACGATGTGGACACCACTGAAGAACAATTGCACTACATATTTTATCTCACAAGCCTGTGATGTATGGTCCCTAGAGGCAGTAGAAGAAACTAAGTGGTGGAAGAATGACTTCAATTTTGTTTTCAGTCTGTTTCCTCTCCAGATCTAGACATTACGGTTGCTAAGAGAACCTTTATATTTTAAACTAGTTTTAAGTGATGCAAGAGGTGGAGGCCACAGTTTCTTAGAAGAGCCTGAAAACGTGTGTTAAGTGCTCCAGTAATTTCAGTGGCTTCTAAGAAGCCAACAATGATATCTGAAGTGATAGTTCTGAAGCATCAGGATTGCTGTTCACTGGTCACAGAAAGCATGTGTGTGGAAGGGAAGGGTTGTTTTGAGTCTCAGTCCAAACTACACATTCACCCAGCTGTTCATTTCCTTTCCCATGCAAGTTCTGGTGGCAGAAAAGCAACAGAACAAATGTAAAGCACTGCTGATTGATGAGGATGAAAACCAGAAAGCTCCAGAGCATTCACACTAATTGCCATCCATTGCTTTCTGAGAACAGGAGAATTTCCAGAGCAGAGATAGCTGCAGGGCACCATTTTTCAGCTCAGATGGACAAAGTGGACATGGGGTGATTATCCTGCTTTATGTAAGAGCCATGAGGTTGAGGTGGGGAATGCTCTGGAGAAATAGAATGTCTTCAGAATCTGTGAAGAAAGCTGCAGTACTTTTGGGCTGGTTGCGCTCAGCACGACATTTGCTTCTCCCTGTGTACCACAGACTGAGGGGAACACAGGGACACCCAACAGGGGATGGACCAGAGCTCTACATCCACCTTCAGTAGGTCCCAGGTTGGAGCCTGAGGATAAGGTTAGATTCTTCGTGACATGTGCAGCCTCAAAAACTAAGGGAACAACAAAGTGGAAGAAAAAAGGGTAGGGAATGTGTCTCGAGTCACCACAACAGTAAGATCTTCTGGATGAGTATAGAACAGGCATATAGGTCACAGGCTAACAGTCATCTTCATTCAGGTCTGCAGGGACCATTTATAGGTCATGAGAGCTAGAAAACCTTCACCGTGAATAACCAAAGCCAAACTGCTCAAATAAATCTAATTTAGGACACAATAAATCAATAAGAAATATTTTCTTTTCCTGTCTCAAGCTCATTATTGCTAATAAAATATGTCCTCTTGCTGACCCTGCAATGATCCAGAGGATCACAGGAGGCAGATAAGAGAGAAGAGCTGGCACACCATTTTTTGTGGCAATGCAAGCGTTGGGGAGGGGGTTACAGACATCTAATTAAATACAGTGACAGATTCATCATGTCTCCCTTTTCGATTACAAAACCCCATTTTCAGGATTTTATAACTCAGCCATAAAAATATGCTGCAGGCTGCAACTTGGCATCCAAGGTCTCAGTTTGGGAGCACAAAGTTTTCTCTCCATTTAAAGAAAAGTAACAAGAGTAGCTTTGTGCTGGTTATTTCTCTGTGAATATAACACCATTTTCCTTCCACAAAAGGACTGGGACAGCTTTGGATGTATGCAATTAGAAATGACATTATTAAATACTATCACAGTAATGGTTCAACTCAGTAGAGTTACCATTAGTAACAATACATATGGGATTGTTAACATACAATTGCTCTGTATTAGGACACATTCCATACTGAAGGAAATGTCAGCATAATTGATGACATTTGGCTACTAGTCCCTGTGTATTATAGGGAGTCTTTACATTATTGCTTACGTACGAGTCTTTATTTTGATTTGCATTCAAATGTGCCAAATATGAGGACTGAAATAAAAAGATAAAACATACAGTTTGGGACCTGGACTGAACCATATGTTGAAAGAGTTGCAGTTTGGGACTGTTTGTATGTATTTTCCCAGAAAAAGCTTAGAAGAAAAATGAAGTTTGCAGCGACTGGAAGGTCATCAAACTTGGGTTCCAGCTGACCGAGAGAGAAAATTAATTCCAGAGACAATGATGAAAGCTTTGTCCTCACTAAATAGCGAAGCGGTGTGAGACAGCATTTCATTTGGACCTTGGAAACAATGGGGCCATGCAGGAAAGAACTATTTTCTAAGATGCTGTGATCTCTTAAAGGTCCAAATTCCCTATTCCTCCAGTTTAGGGATTTTTCTGTTAGTGTCATGTTTTTTCTAAAAATAAAGAACTAAATAAAACCCCATTATCCACTGAAAGCGCAAGGGAACACAGAGCTTAATGACAACATTTTGGGGGTAAACCTTTGGAGCTGAAGTATACTGACAATTTTGGAAGTTTACTATAATCTTCTCTCTTTTTTTTTTTTTTTAGTTTAGTTTAGCACCTTTTTAATAAAACAGGCATACATACTGTGTATCACATTAAAAAAATAAATAAATCAGTGTTTCAACAGAGATAGTAAACTTCTCCAGGAATATTACAGTTTCTTGGTAAAGGAGGTTTTTACATCTACATCCCAATGGAGTAGCCTGGAAGAGCAACGTTTTTCCTTGAACTAGGCAGAATTAACACTAGGGAGTTAATCAGTTGCAGGATTTTACATTTATGAGGGAACTTAAGGTTTGTGGAAAAATGCTAAAGAAAACGCTCTGGAAAATGAAGGGGGGGTTATATGGAGAGAAGTTAAAGTAATCCAGAGACTTTGTTTCGCAACACTGTAGGTTATCAAAGATCAGCTGGTTGCCTGTGGCTAACTGAAGCAGAGCTGACAGCTCTGCCTCCTTTGTCAAAGCCTCCCTTACAGGCATTCTAAATGACCAGGACACATCTGATTGACCATCTTTTTTTTTTTTATCGTTCTCAATAAGGACTTTTTTTTGGCAACTTTTTGTCAAGGCTGACATAGATCAGATTAGAATGAGCAATTCAAAGGGAGGAAGAACTTCACCTTTCTAATCCCCTGAGCCACACGATGCCACTTAACTATTCTTTCATACAGAAGTCATCCCTACCTCAGAATTACTCAGAACTGGAATAGTACAAGAATAAAAGCTGCCAAGAAGGAGTGAAGAACTCCAGCTGAACCTCTGCCCTTCAGCTGTCCCATCAGGACCTGCTATTACAACAAATCTGAGCGCCTCGATCCCCTGCTGCTGCGAGCTCCTGTGGGTACCAGGCACAGCGGGCGACTCAGGCTGGAATCTCAGTCATAACTCTGAATTTCCTGCCTGTGCCTGGGGAACATCACCACCTTAGCATTATTTAAAAGGTAATTTTCTTGTCTAAGGCTGCAGAAACTTGAGAGTTAAACTGCTTGGCATTTCACAGGGAGAGAGCTTTGGCTTAAGTTTCCTTTTTACAAGAGTAAAGATTTGACAAGTTTGGCAGCAGAGCTTGTGTATGAATATATTTCCCTAGGGAAGAGAATATACAGAAGATATAATTTCTTTTACAGGCCACACAACAGAAAAATCCAAGGAGGCCTCTCATGAAAATGTTTTTGACATCCGCTTCCTCACAGCATATAATCTAAGGCGGTGTTTTCCCATCCCAATGAACACGATTTATATGCACGTAACTCTGACTGCTGCCATCCACTGGAGAGATTTCCCACAAAAAAAAACCCAACCAAAAAACCAAACCAACCCAAGCAACCGAATTCAATCTCAAAATGTGTCTTTATATTCCCCGTCACGGACCGTTCCATCCCCACACTGCGTTTCTCTACGACATGCTAAAGCTCCAAGCTCCTCTTCTCCAGAGCAGCTGGGGCTATGGACTGCCTGAATTAAAAGAATGAGGAGAAAATAGAGCAAGGCAGAAGCCGATCATTCAATATTATGAAGCAAGATTTTGTTGAGATATGGTTTTATGTGTCCTTTATTAGACCAAGTGAAACTGTATAAATGACTATAAAAGCAGAAACCTTCCCTGAAAAGCCTCAAATGTTGTTAAGCAACAAAACCACCGCTGCAGGTTTATAATGGCTCTCAACAACAACGTTCATTTGGAACCAAAGCAAAAGCTCTGAAATTGTAAAATTATTCATGAGAAAAATTCAAAAGTAGATTTCATTTCAGGTCATTCAAAACTTTTTATTTTCTCCCACAGACCAAAATAAAAATGCTAAAGAAAAACCCGCTCCAAAATCTAAGCTGTAGCCTTTCATTCTAGTATTATGGGTGTTATAAAAAGTTTTACTACTAGCACATTTTTAGTATCAGCTAGATTTCTGAAAAATGACTACTGAGTGACAGAAAACAGATATTCTAATATGGTACAATTTTGCTGTGGCAGAATCTGGCAAAAGCTAGCTAAACAGTATTACATGAGGATGACCAGAAGGGAACATGAACTGAAGACCACCAGACCTTTCTTTCTCACAAATAGAAACTGCACATGTACTTTTACTCAAGAAATTGCTGGACCTGCTAAAATCTGAATCAAGAAAGGGTGTACCAGGACAGAGCAGTGGTTTCACCAAAATCTAGGGGTCCTGTCAAGCAGCACTATCATTTGCATGTGCTACGGTATGCAGAGCTGCCTCATCTTCTCCCACCACCACACACCATATGACCCTACAAATGCATCTCCACCCAGGAGATGTGCTCCTCTGCTCTGCTCAGAGCTTTGTCACAGGTGCTCAGGCTGAGCTCTAAAGTGTCCCCCATGGGAACATGGCCATCTGTGATTTACTCCTTCCATCTTGGAAAGCCTCAGGGTGTTACCTGCAACAGAGCCTGACATCAGCCCTCATCCCCATCAACCTACATTTTCCATTGTGATATCACCAGTGTTCTCCTGTGTCCAGCATGTGCTGGATCCATTTCTGTAAGGGGGGAATTCTTGAAGGTGGGCAGGCATGGAGACGTGGGGAAGCTTTGGGGCATTTCTTTCATTTTCTGCTCCCTTGTTCTTCCCACCCTCAGGGCAAACCAGAAGCTCTTCCATGCTTTATTCCCACAAGAGGGATTTGGGGACACAAAAAGAAGCCACAATGCTTTTCTGGAAACACAAAGGCATCCTGTCATTGGTAGGGGAACGGGAGGGGGGTGCTAACTTCACTTAAAATCCTGCCACCCAAACTTTCACCTGGCCCTTTCTATTTTGGAAAAAATCCCATTTCCACCCATAAGACAATATGGGTTTGTTGACTTGGTGAACAAACAGTTAACTTCAGTTGGAACAGTCTTAATCGCAGCTGAAACCAAACTGGAATCAAACTGAAAAAATATACTGGTTTGACTCCCTGCTTACACCATTTATAAACCTTGCAGTTCTGTGTCTCCCTCCAGCTGTTATTGATAGGAAGCTATATATAGGAGAAGACAAAGCAGCAGCCTCAATAATGTATAAAAGCTTTAAAGAAGCGAAGCTTTTGTATATGCAATTGAAAAACCAGCATGGTGTACTTTTGCACATATTTGTGCAAGAAATAACATAAATAGAGAGGACCAAATCTATGAAAGTGTCAGCAACACTCCTCTAAAAAAGAATTTTAAAATGCTATCAGCTTTAACGACTAGAGGGCAAGCCTCAAACTTGTATTTTCTTAGCTCTAAAGTAGTGACTGTACCAGCACAAATCTCCCAGTTACCTCATGAAAATTTCTGCACTTCTCTTGGAGTATCCCCACCTTTGCCACATCTTTCCTATATGGGAAAATTGAAACCCATAGAGTCCATCTGTAAAGGTCCTTTCTCTCTCAGGCACAATGCTCAAGACATGGCAATCTCCCTGTATTTTTTAATTGTTTCTTTAACGTCTGTTTGCTGACAAGATTCTTCAGTATGAAAACATTTTGCATCTGGTTGTCAAGCAACAGATGCTTACTTTATAAATACAAAAAAAAGGGTATATGTGAGTTTGATATGCCCCAAGGAAAATTAGCATACAGATAACAATGCAGATCAGGAAGATCTGCTCAAAATAGCTCTTTAGAGGATATTCCATTATGAGAAAATAAGGAGGCCTGTTTCAGAGGAAACAATATGTCACACCAACGAAACCAATTATTTTGTATGGTAAATAGGAGTGTCAAATGCAGCAGCTTTCATAAAGTAGCCATTATAGTTCATTAATGCAAATTAGAAACACATTTAATTTTATAATCTCATTTTAAATGAGCTTTGTATTACTACCTGAATCCATCTTTATTTGCCTCGGTGAGGTGGCAGGTCCCTCCATTCTGACATGGATTTTGAATGCAAGAATTAATGGGCACACTGCAGTCTCGACCCTGTTTGGGAAAATTCAAAAGAAAGAAGGTTAGCAGGACTCATGTCATCTCAATCAATGTCTCTTGCTCCCTCACCTTATGCGTGGCACCATTTACAGGAGGTCTGTGGTCTTCAGACCCATCACATCACCCGATGTCCTTTATTGATTGTTGGATATATTCATCAGTTAAGTAAGAAATTGGGCAGGGCAGCTGTTCTGACCAACGGGAGTCACGGGTATCTTGGTATCATTTCTGTTTCAATATTTTAGGTAACTCTTTGGCATGGGGGGTGGAGTCGATGATCTCCAGAGGTCCCTTCCAACCCCTACCTTTCTATGATTCAGTGATTCTTTCCTTTGACTTTTAAGGAAACAGCAGGTTTTATCATTCCTCTCTATTCTCTAGTGTTAGTTACAGTGAGAAGAATTAACCAGGACCAAAGGTAAGCAGAGGGCCACACGCAGTCAGCACGAGACCACGTAGAGTCAGCACTCAACCACAGTTACGGAGTGCTTGGCTAAACACCGCAGCAGCACAACCGTACACGTTACTACCCGCTGGCAAAGCCTGAAGGGGAGCATTCAATTTTATCCTGGGAGCTGAGCTTGAATTTCTGTACAGAACCCACCGAATCCTGATGGAGATTGCCCTGAAATATACATCAGCTCCAACTGATTTTCACCAGCTTGAGCAACCTCCGCTGTTACCAACTGACTTTTTATTGGTGCTTCAAGGCATAGACATACTTCTCATTATATTCTGCTGATTGGAAGCTCTTTGTAAAATTGGAGAATATATCAAAGAATTTGGTCTTGCTTTGCAGTTACTCACACAGGAGGGTGGAATAAAGACACCTGAAGGGATCTGTGCAATCACAAGAAGTTCAGGAGATCGCTCTACTCTTCCTACTGAAGATCCTGTTATTAATGGCCCTCTGCCAGCTCATCTGCTGGAAAGCTGATAGGTGACTTCAATCAAGATGAGAAAAATATCTCAGGAGATACATTAATTCAGTCAAGGTTTCTGTTTTGTTTGTTCCCCACCCCGGGTTTAAAAACCATTATGTTGTACTTTAAAGGAATACCAATGGTATTTTAAAGTTTGTAAACAAGGAGGGCAGAGGCCAGCCCATGACACTGGTTCACAACAGACATAACTTTTATATATTAGCATTGAACGCGAGCCTACCACTGCCACTTCCCCTTGCTGACAACACTCATCAGACGTCAATCCTTTCTCCACCACATTTGCAACCACTTCCAACCCTTTTCAGACTTTACACACCTGGTGCTATGTAGTGGAGAAGGGGACACTCAGTTTCTACAGTCTTAGCTTTTCTTATGATGGCCATATTGTCGAAGTGAAGCATTGCACGTGAGAGCACCACCTCTTAGCTGTTTCTCCACCTAACTTTGAGACTTTGATGAATTAAGAACCGCTTGAGAAGCCTAACACTGTACGTGGGAGATACCTGACAACAATTTGCTTGCCTCAGGATAAATACAGTGGTGTTAGAAAGGGCATAGAAAAGGACTAGCAAAATCCTCAAGGAGATAGAGCAAGTACTTTAGAAGGTGACTCTGTAAAGACTAGGACTCTTTCATCTGGAGAAAACTGATGGGGGTGATATGATTGAGGTTTACAAAATCGTGGAGATGGTGAATGCAGAATTTGTCACACACTAAATCCCTCCGTAGTAGATGTACACTTCCTGGTGTTAGAAGATAAGCTTAAGAGAGACAAAAGAAAATACTACTTCTAAAGCGTGAGCTTCGGGGATATTTTTGCCGCAGGAGGTTGTGAACTCAGCATAAAAGACAAATTCACATGTAATAGATGCAAACCAGATACGAAAGGCAATAGGCAGACACCAGCATCCTTAGTCAGATGATGGTCAGCACTGGGAGAACTGGAGAGAAGCAGCAGCCAGGATGGTGTCCCCTCCTCAGACAATAAAGATTTGCTGCTGCCTCCATGAAAGACAGAATGCTGTGGTAAACGCGCTACAGACCCATTATGGAATTTCTCATCTTATGTTACATTTGGTTGAAAAGCTCATTCAGCTCTCAACAACAACAGAAAAACTCCTTACCTTTTTTTTTTCCCCAAAAGAACCTCCCTGTTTCATGAACCAAGACTACACGGTTTTCTGCATTGTAAGGGTACAGACCTCTTAGGAAAACCACTTCTGGGTGGATTTGATCAGTTTGTCTATGGCTGCATATCCATTTGGGAAATCTCACTCTTGAGCGAAGAACAAATAGGCTGATCACATCTTTCTAACCCTTGTTTATGATTGCCCACCTCTCTCTCATCCTCCAGGGATCAGAAGTTCATGCTCAGCTCTGGACTGGTGTGATCATTTCCAGCAATGTGCCCAGCCTGGAGGTGACATGCTAGCAGGAGAGGACTGTGCTGGTTCTGTGACAGCTCAAGCTCCAGTCATGCTTTAAGTACTGTATAAATAATAGTAGCAAACTTAATATGTCTCTGGAGTGCTTATCTTGAAATCAGTGCAGCCTCAGTTAAACTACTCAAGGCATTAACAAAGCCAAACTCGCAGGGTTCATTTGACCCGGTCTCTCCACTCGTGGTGCTGGGCTCTGCCATGCACCTCGTAACGTTCAGTCCCGTAAATACTACTGAAGTCGGGGGCATTTTGTCAGGTAGGACACATTGCCATTGGGCTGTGAGAAGACAAGAAACACACAGTAATTACACTTTCATCCAACACCACAGAGGAGCTTTCTTACAGAAATGAGAGACAAAGCCCTTTCTTAAGGTCCCCAGCACTCCCCAGGAGAACCACTTTGCATTTTAAAATTTGTGCAAATACAAGGAAACTAAGACACCCTTTTCCTGGGTTGAATCAAAAGAGGAACATTTCCAAAGCACAACCGAAAGCCCTGGCCAAGCCCCTCACTGTGAGTTCACTGCCCCAGTACCGCAGTGCAGACAGCACGTGAAGAGCTCACCCAGGACCTGGCAGAGAGCGCTCCTGCTTCAGCCCCGCTGTCTTTGCCAAACAGCCTGTCCTTCTCCATTTGAAATCCCGAGCCCCCAGATGTCTCCGGGAAGAATTGGGAAAGCGCCGAGGGAAGCTCACGCAGGTTTTATTTTGGCACCATGTGGCCTACAGCCCTTCACGGATGCGAGCCACGCAGCATTAGCACGAATCCACTGCCACCCTTCGGCAACACTGCCTGCGTTCGGGCCATCTGTGTTGTGAATCCCCTGTTCACCACCTTGTCCTAGTGAGGCTGGAAGATACTGGTTTTTAGACTAGATTTCTAAGATTACAAATACTTGTCCCGTGTCCCTGAAGAACTGACTGTTATGTAGATACTTCAGTAACATCAGTTACTTCTGTTTCATACGAGCTCTTCCTGCCTGTATCACTAAAATACTAAAACCGTTGCAGCCAAGCGTAGCAAGAAGCAAAGCAGAAACCACAGTACCTGTTTTTCTGAAGGTTTTTGCCACGGTTGAACACTGTGTAAAATAATCCCATCAATTCTAATGTAATTACTCAGATGATTTGGAATGTTCTTGTAAAAGTTTAATAAAGATCGATGTTAAAATGAGAGCAAGACATTTTCAGTCTCTCTCATCGGAACAAAAAATTTCTTGTGACTTAGACTCAGCTCTCATTTCTGTACTGAACGTGGCTGAATTACTGGCTTCTTGGGCCTCAGGCACCAAGGAAACTGATTAGTGTGTGCTACTGAATTGGACTTAATTACAACCCTAGGTTGCTATGTAGCTTTAGGAAAAGTAGAAGTCTCTTTAACTCAGTTTACTCATTGTCCTAAATGGGCAAACAACGCACATCTTCTCTGAGGATTATCTTCTCCAAGCTGACTTTATCAATAGCACTGAGCCCACAAAACAAGTACAATTCCACTAACACAGAGAAGTATGAAAACCAAAGAACTCTGAAAGGAGAAAACCTTCAGAAAATATCATTACTAACAAATCTACAGCAAAGTAAGGCCATTTTATTTCTGTATAAGACTGTCACTACCCAGAAGAGCCTAAAGACATTCCAGAACCATCTTTCAAATAAATAATGCAAGGCTCTAGTCTCAATTTACAGGAAGACTGTTCTTACTGAAAAATGGAATTGCTGTCAAGCATCACTAAAATTAATTTATCCGTGAGTTGGGAAAAACTCTCTGAATTACATTCCCTGGAATTACTATTGTTACAAAGGAGAATATTGTATATTTGCTTCAAGAGCCTTTTAATGACGTCTGAACCAGAAAAATAGGTGCAGACTTTGTTTCAAGGACAGGCAGGAAGGTATGACTGCCTCAGCAATTCACAGAAAGAGGATGAAGGTCCCTCTGTGTGTAATATTTTATTTCTAGAGCTTTTCCAAGCTGCAGTAAATTTTTCTCTAGTCTGATAGGAAAGCATCAGATCCAAACCACTTTTATATAATTGCTCTCTTTTTCTGTAGAGAGGAAAGGATTAGGTGTTGAAACTTAAAAATTTCTGCAACTAATCAGAAGACGTGTATTTCCAGGGTCCAGCTGCCTTTTAAAATCTGAAACACCTCTGCTGGCCCAGATTTTATCTGGGCTGCTCCAGCTCCGTATTTCAGTGAATGAGAACAGAAACTGTCCACTGGACTTGGAAAGTGTCAGGTCTTCATTCTGTACTCAACAGTAATTAACAGTGCTGGACACTAGTGTATACACAAGCTGCTCCTCAGCACTGCTGTGCCAAATTCTAGCCTTTACAAGGATCCAAACATTACATCATGATTAGCAAAACAAAGAAGAATAAGCACCAAAAGTTAATAAGGACCTCAGTAGGAAGAACAAAGAATAATGGGATAAAACCAGCACTCATTTGATTTTGATTTTACACTCTTTCAACCACTGCAGTGATATTTTTTTTAATGAATTTTCAGAAATTAGTATCATCTCTGGAGGCTGAAAGCTTCATTCAAGATTGCATGGCAGAGATCTGACCTCTGTCCACTTTAATGGGATCCTTCACCTGTTTCTAACAGCAGTGGGCACTGACAAGAGGCGGCAGCAGGGAGCTCACCACAGGCACAAGGTAGAAACCTCCTGGTGTATAAAAGCTATCACTGCTGACAGCAGTAGTAAGATGATCCAGCCAGTGATGGAGACACCTGCAGACAGTCTATCCAACTTCAATGGTGTGTGAACAGGGAGACCTCTTTCCAGCTAATTACAGCCTTGTTCAATGACTACAGTGTTTTAAAGCATGCTGGAAAAATGAGCTATACAAAAGAAGTACCAAAGTTTATTCAAGTTGTTAACAATATACAGTGTGTTCATAACAAGTTTTATTTGGATGGTGTATGTAGAGAACAGATGGTTGTGGTTCGCGTGTTTAGTAAAAATACGAGATGAAGACAAATATAGTTGATAGAGACTTTAAATTAAGAACTAGGAAATTCTCATAAACAACTTAATTATCAAGCTCTAAATAGAGCTAAAGCTTTTAGGGAAATCAGACAAAATTACCAGCTACAAAGATACTGTATTGCAAACCTAGTGCTTTACATCCCTAATGGGAGAAATAATGCATCCACATCCAACTCTCAGTCTCACAAATGTTAACACACTTGTCTTGTGGGTGTCCTGGTCAGAAGTTAATAAACAATCACTGCATTAGAGGAAAAGGCTAAGTAAATCTTCCACTTCATGATAGGCTTAAGGGAAAATCCACAGAAAGATAAACCAAGCAGTACACTGTGTTCTGTGAGTGTGTGTATACAGGGTGTTATTCAAATTTACAAGTGTCTGCCAGCTTTAAAATCTGAAACTCCTAATGTTGTGAAATCAAGGAAAAAAATGGACACTTACAGCTATGCTCTGCTTCCAGAGCTTGGGAACAGGCTTCTGAACATTTCTGATGTATGCTGATTGCTCGAGTGTAGAAGTTACACGTGCACGTGCCAGTGGGACTCATTCGTATATTCAGACCTGTAAAGGTCTAAGAGGGCTAAATACGGTGTGTAAACAAGTCACGATTCCTCATTCTTCACATAAGAGAATGAAATAAGGGGGGGGGGGGAACAACTCATCCACACTTAGCACAAAAAGAGAATGCAGTCTGAACTCTGAGTGGATGTTTCACTTGAGTTTTCCTTCTTTCACGCTTAGTGAAGTGAGAATGATGATCAAAGTTTTTCCTGAAGTGACGGCGTACATCTATCCAGTAAAGTATAATCTTAAGGTATAAACTGCTACAGCCTTCAACCTACTGGCATCTTCACCAGTGCCTTTTTTCACCATCTGAAAACTTTATCCCTCTGTCATAAACAGCAAAATTGGAAAGTAAATAAAAATATTCCCATGGCGGGAAGGGAAAGAGATGTCTCACAAGCAAAGTTTTATCCCATAAATCTCAATTCCACTAAAAATTAAGCTAGGAAGTAAGAACGAAGTATTCATCAGTTTCCCTGTAATAAATATATTTAGCAGCCATAAATACAACAGAGAAACAAGGAGAATTTTGCATAATTGACCAAGGAAACACGATGCCATGAATTGAGCCACACGTCCAATACACTGAGTTACAAGTTTGGTAGGAAAAAAAAATCTCTCAAGTTCTATTCACAACTGTGTATATCAGAGCCTTCTATTGCAAAGAAACTCAGTGTTTGCTATAATGAGATCATGAAATAGGAAAGTTTTATGTGCACTACAAATCTTATGGCAAGTTCTGAAAGCCAGCATGCCATCTTTTGCTAATTGCAGCATGAAGGACTTGGACACCTCAGCGATCACTGCAAACACAGCTACTCAGCTTTGTGAGGGGAACACCTAGTTATCAATTACTTAGAGATATTGCAAACTGAGTGAAGAGTAAAACTATCTTTAAACCACAAAATTAATCTAAATTCTTTTACATGAAGGGCTAAAAATTACAGCGTTGGGAATTACACTACTGTTATTTTACTAATGGAACCATTTGAAACTGCTTTTCTAATTGATTGCACTGATACCTACACATGATAGTCTGAAGCTCTTCAGTAGATTCAGGTGATACTGTTTCTTGTTTCTGCTCTTTCTGGCCACGGACCTAATAGCTAAGCCTCAATCTGGAAAAGATGGAGATGATGCTCATTGGCAAGGTCAAACAACTACAAGAGCTGGCAGGGTGTACGTTAGATCCATCTGCTTAGGCACATATACAAATTATTTGGCAAGGCAAGGATACTATCACAGGGATTTTGGATCAAACTGCTTTTAGATTGCCAGGTGGAACTTGAAAGATTTTGATCATCTGTTGTTCACAAAAATGCTGTGACTCCTCTTGAATGCAGAACCTTGCTGCAGACATCCACACCTTGGATGCCTCTAGGTTAGGGTACTCTCAGTGCTGATGAATTAACTAGTTCTCCTTAGTCACCTGGCCCAGTGGAGTAAAAAATGTACCTCCTGAGGATTGCTGCTTACACGCCAATTAGTTTAACATGAAAAAGTAATTAATTTCATCCATTTCTAGTTCTGTAAATCCAAAATTACCTAGACAATTCTGTTTTCATTTTTTTAATTCAGTATTGTTGTTTACACGGCTGTACTTACATTGACACAACACAACCAAAAGGTTGCCCGCTGCTCACAAACATCATGAGAAAACCTATCTGCTAAATGGCACAGAAGCTAGACTATGGAAAGAAGATACACTGATACTGTTTTCATTGCTTCCACACACACCACGCCACCCCCCCCCTAACATCTGGCTGATTTAACTCCCTCGGAAAGCTTTCACAATGTTAAGTGCCTGAAAGAAAACTACAGATAATAGTTGTTTATACCCCACCATGTTCAGCACAGTGTAGTTATCTTCTCTGCCAGCCTAGCTTCATCTGGCACCTGATTAAACAATAATTGGGCATGGCAGCAGTACTTCTTAGTGTCTTCCTTGTCCTTGTTAATAAATCACAATTGTCAATTTATAGCAAATTAGGCGAACTCTGCTCTCTTAAGCCTCATTTTATTTAAATCAGAAAGATTTATGATCCTCCAGGGTATAATACACCTTCCATTACCTCTGTAGCTAGTAATCAAGAATATGCCTGTCAAAGTCAAAGTGCAAGGATTCATTTTATTATTTTTTAAAAACTCTGATTCTTCTCCTATGAGTCTGAAATTTAATTCTCAGTGGACATCTGAGGTTTATTTTGCAATTATATTCGTTATGACAGAAATCCTGATTGTCCTTCTAAACCTCTCCTAACATAAGCACTTCGGGTTTCAATGGTCTTTTGGGCTTTTAATTAACAGTAGAAGATATGCCATTAATCTATCATGGAGTCAATGCGTACAGCACATATCTGAACAGAGTCCAGAGGTGCCAAACTGAATGGGGCAAGTGTTCTAGATCTTCCAAGGTTACTCGATCAAGCGGCCGATGCAGATCCCTGTGTGTGAGTTTTGGGAGATGCCGAAGAAATTCAGAGTCTCTGAAGACTGCTGGGTTTGCCCATGGTTGCTTCTGTGCATCACGTCCAACACAAAATATTGAATGTAAAAAGGACATGGGATATTTCTTACGTAGTCTCTAATTCGATCAATATTCATGGATGAAAGCAATGTTTCAGTACCTTCAAAACACTTAAGGCCTATTTATTTTAAGAGAAATGTTGCAGTGACAACAAAACTTTCGCTCTTAAGTCTAAGGAAAGCCACATCCTCTTTTTCAACGTGAACACTGTAGAGAAAGTTACAAAGACTCAACTTTCCTGTAGAAAACACAGTTTCTATTAAGTAAAAGAAAATATAATCGCATTCTAATCCTATTGCTCAAGCCAGGTAAGCTACACCTAACATTTTAACTACTGAAGGCTGGCAGCCTGCATGAGAGAGGAGGGACACATTACATGGAGGAACCCAGTGAAACCTAGCACGAGGCAGGGCTTGTGTGATGAAAAAACACCTCTCCAAAGAGTTTATTAGATTTCTGAAACAGATAAAGCTAAAGATGCTGGGGGAGTCACAGTCCATTTGAAGACACTTTTGCGGGTGTATCCCTGTCTGTAGGGATGGATACAGGTTTTTGGTTTGGAACAGTTCTGTACTGAGAAAAGCTCTCGCACTGAAATACATCTTGTATCAGCGAAAATGCCAGGATAATCTGTTTTGCTTGTGGCACCTTGCTCTAAAGCTTCCCCTACAAGGCTTGCTAGGTCAGAGACACCAGTGAGCCTTTCTGGCATCAACCACGAGTGTAATGGGATAGCGGGCTGGCCTGTGACAGGTAACCCAGGCAGACAGCAATGTTTTCAGAAGCAAACATGCACATGGATTCTTCAAACTGATTTTTTCCAAAATCGCAGATGCCCACTGTGACAATGAGCAAGAGTGAGCTCACCATTTCTTCCACGAGTGCTCAGAAGCACAACGAGGGGAGCCACAGAGGCAGGCATTTGCCCCGCACCCGCTCAGTGCTGGAGCCAGCGAGGGAGTGCAGAGAGCTTCCATACAGCTCTGCCTGCAGTGGATGTGCACTTCCTCCTACACGGGAATCCACTAATTCTCAAAGCAGTCTGGCATTCTAGCATTTCTATTGACATGAAAGAGTTCACTCACATGACAAAGAAAGTTTTCTTTTCAGCTGAGCCTGCTTACAGCAACTTGACCAATTCCAGCATCCCCAGAGGAAAGGGGAAAATAAGGCAATTAACCTCCTAGGACAATCTCTGTTCGTGTTCTTGGACAACAAAAGAAACCCAAAAGCCGTATCGTCAAGTACGGCTAATGCCAAGAAAGCCTCAAGGATAACAGATGACAGACAATCACAAGAAAATCTAACAATAAGGATTTTCAGCTGTGACCAACTACTTCAACTGATTCAATTATGTGGAAATAGTGGGATGCAGAAAATTAAGAGCTAGTTAAACAGAACATGATTAAGCAGGGTTATAGCAACCAGCAATCACCTGAAAGACAGACAAACCACAGAGGAAGAAAAATTATTATTTAGTGTAATAGGACCAGGCAAACAGAAAAACAAGAGCCTGAAATTCAGACTAGATGCCAATAAAAACTTCTCTTTTACCCTGGGAAAAGAAAGATTGGAAGTCTGGTCTCTTAATGCATTTAGAGCTAAACCAGGAAAAACAGTAGTAAAAACAAAGGGGTGGTGGTGGGGAACAATGCACAGTGACACAAGGATGACCATGACCAGTGGGCATGGCTTATGGCTTACTACTGACCCTAACTGCTCAGCAGTTTCTCCTGGTGCAGCACTGAACACGCACAGCAAACGCCCGAAGCTGCTCAACATCTGCTTTCTTGCTGGCCTAACAAAAATGGAAATACTTTTTCAGAGCTGGCTTTATTGTGAAGAGCCCTCATTAGGGCAGGCCACAATGCACTGCTGTGTTCCATACGGGGCTTGCGGTGGGTGTTTGCGTGCCTCGCCACCTTCAGCCAGCAACTGCAGTGGTAATCCTGCCTTAAGCTTTCATTTTTATGCACTTCTAGATGTAAATCTCCATTTTCTTTAGACCTACTAGGAGACAAAGGGCAAAAAGCACAAAACACAAGTCTGACTGATGCATGGTAAGTTTTATGGAATAAGGATACAGAGGAAAATCCTGTGATTTCTGCAGCTATTTTTCTGCCCTAGGAGCATTATATAAAATTATAACCACCTACTGCTGACACTGGTGTTTGCCCTAAAATCCATACATAAATACAGGTCTGCTCATTTTACACGGCCACCCATTACCCCTCATCCCTAAAGGCTTTCTGCTTTATTTTATTAAGAGTGGAAAATGCTTCTTCAACATTCATTAATAACTATTTTAAGTATGGTTAAAACAAACAAACACAAAATAAAACACCCCAGATCACATAAACACACACTCCAGGAGAATTTATTAGAAGCAAAGTTCAAGGCAGAATCACCTCACACAAACAGCATTTTGCTGCACTGATTTCTTCATGTAAAAACTTGGCATTGAGCTTACATTCCACCGCCTGTCCCCCTGACCCCAACAGTGGAGAGGAAAGAGGCCAAGACAGAGCAACTCATGAAGGCAGAGACGTTTGCTCTCCTGTCTCACGTGGGTAAGGGTAGGCTGGTTGAAGAGTTCCTTCTAATTTCTCCTCCTTTTGCAATTCCAGCTCAGGAGATTTATTTGTGCACTGAATGATGTATATGGGGACTTATATGCCTATGTTAATAGATCCAATGAAACAAAAGCACGGAGTTACATTTCCAAACAGTATAAGCCTAACAAAACCAGCCAGGGACACTCAGCACAGCTGGCACATGTCAGCAGCCAAACCCGACACCCGGCTACAGCCGTATAACCCCTCACCTAAAGCAGCGCGACTGAGAACCAGCTCTTTGGAATAAACTTGCACTGTCTTGGCCTTGAGCTGTAAGAGTCAGACAGAATAGCTGTACAGGAGCAAACATGATCATACCTACATTTTCAGATCAGTTCTGTGCTGGATACTCCTCAAACAGCCACTGCTGTAGGACTCTGACAGATTATTCACGTCGTGCTACAAAAGCACATCTGCACGGTGAAGTGCAAGGACAGTGCTCATGCCCCAAGCAAACACAAGGCCACGTGCACCCTGGTGAGCAAATGCTGCTGTCGGTGCAGCACCAAGTCCACACCAGTGTTACAGGGTCTGTGTAACCTGCTTAGGAGTCCTTTTGCTCAGCTACACCTACCCGCTCAAGCGCTGGCACATTACACGTATCTGTGTACAACATGATAAACATGAATCCTGCCTATCCCAGACACACTCTGCTCTCAGATTCTCAATTTCTAACCCTGTTTTCCAAGGATGAAAACCTGGCGTGGGGGGTGGCAACGAGAAAGAGCCAAATTCCGAGCAGCCTAACTATGGAGCCAGCTTCCTCACTAAATATCATTCTGTCTTTTCACTATAATGCCTCCCACCACAAAAGTCTGGCTGCAAAGAACACTGCCTCTCCAAAGCCCAAGAGCTTTGCCCAGGATTTTTCCAATTGTATCTGTCATTCTGGATGACTGGTGAAATTGCTTGAACCCAACTCTCAAGATACTGCAGCACTGCTAGAAAAGTCGGGGCACTGGCTGAACTCAACAGGGAGGTGAATAGAAGTGGATAAAATTTACCGAGTGACTCTACCACGGACACACATCAGCATCTGTTGCTTGAAGTGTGGGATACGTGCTACACTCATTTTACCTATCTTCACTTCCCATTTCAGACAGCTTTCAGTAACAGCAGCATCCAGAGTTGACAAACAGTCTGCATCCCAACAGCTCAGGCTCCAAGTTCTCTGAGCAATCAAAGAGGCTGTGGTGATGCCCAGGCAGGTATTGGATTTCATATTCCTGATTGGAGTTGTTCTTGCATTTGAGATAAAACACAGATGTATTTTAAACTCTCTTTCCCCAGTTCTACAAATAGCTCTGTGTGGAAGAAAGCAAATTCTTCTCCATTTGTTGTTACCTCAGTTTTAAGGAAGAAAAAAAAAAAAAAAAGTATGAAAGACACGAAAATCAGCCACAAAATCCAAAAGGGCATTTTCAGAATACAGCAACAGCAAAACACACTGAGTGCTGGTTTCACTCACCTGAATTTTTACTACAGCTATTCAAATAAATCCTTTCTCAATGGCTTATTGATTGCAAGGTTGATTATTCTCTTGAATTCTAACACCCATAGACTTGATTTTACAATATCAATGGGAATACATAAAAGCCAGACACTCTGCAGGATAAATGAATTAGTATGGTACCGTTATCTATTTACCAGCCACCAGCTGCACTCACACACACTTGCACTGCAGGTGGCCAGCAGCATTTAAAGCAGAAGAAAGCTTCATTTCTCTGCTTGTAATCATACTTTGCAATCTAAACCACACATATTATTTAAATAATCTTTCAAAGAGTGCTATGGAGAAGAGAAAAAAAAGAAACACAACTAAAACTTCACTGGATAATTACACCTATGCCTGTGTTTAATATGAAAACACAAGCTTCATAAGATGAAGAGAGGTTTCCTGCCAGCACTGGTGGCACCCTGGAGCTCAGCCTGCGCAGCCTGCCAGTCGCCATAGGTGGCACTGTCACACCATCTCCCACTCTCTCTGGGGCTTCGTCCCCAAAGAACAACCACAAAAGCAGTTTCAACCACGGCTTCTCTACAGCATACGCATTCATCAGCAGTTTTAAGCAAAGAGCAGCAGCAAAGATCGCTATCAGCACACAGCCCTCCCTGTTCCTCTGTGAGCAATCTGTATCGCTGTCCTCATCAGACACAACTGCTCAGCCCACCGGCCTCTCAGATCAAGGGGTCCGTGGGTTCTCTCACTGTTAAGGTTACTCAGACCCATCATGGGCAGGACTACATGTCCTATAAGGACTACATGACCTATAAGATACAGATTGGATAGAAAACCAGTTCTGTGATCGTAAAAAAGAAGAGATTGAGCCATCATCAAAGTGACAGTGAAAAAAGAAGACCAAGCTTTTGCCTCTACAGTTAAGAGGCAGAAGCTCCTAGTTCCATTGAGCACCAGTCTGGCAACTGGTAATTTAGGTGGCTTTTTGTCTGTTGGTGTACAGGGGTTTTTTTTGAAGACTACCATGAGCATAGGAACCTCAGAAAGTAGTCAGCAACTGTGTCTCTCTTTCCAGGGAACATTATGAAGCCGTCAGCTCATTTGAATGCACAGACATTTGAAAAAAAGGGTGGGTTTTTCACTTTATTGATGCACTCTTCCACACAGGATTTTTTCAAAATCTACATCAAACAAGGAAAAACAAATGCTGAGAGGGCAGATTTAGGGCAATTTATCAAGGTCTGGGAAATAGCTTCCAGATGGATAGAGCTGTTTGGTGCTGGCTGGTGAGAAGGAAGCAAGGTATTGTTATTGAATTAGCATGAATCTCTGGTGGAGAACTGCGTGGTAGATAGAGTGCTCCTTTCATATGGTTTGCATTTGGACCTGTCATATTTCATTTTTATTCAAAAACCTGTGGTAAAGACACACAGTTCTTTTTTTTTGCTTATTAAATTTCCACCAATTCTCTCCCTGTACCGTTATCCAGTCAGTATTTTTAAACTCAGCTCTAAGTGCCATGCCTGGGTCTGTTTGCTCTTTGCCATGCTTGGATGACAGCTTGGTGCTTACAAGCCAGTTTTGGTTTTGCATTCAGCAAATGTTACCTGAGAAAGTGTGTGTGAGAGAAGAAAAGCTGGGTGCTCTCTGAGATGTTTAAACAGAGTCCCTTCAAGAGTTTATCAAAACCTTTCTATGTAAAATGTTGCATACCGAGGTCTAATGCACAGTAGAAAGTGACTGCTAATGTAAAGATTATTCTTGTTAATAAATGCTCCCTTTGTAAGCATGTCTTCTAGCAGTACAAATGCACCTATACTAGTGCATTTGCTAATACAGAAATAGTGTAAAAACCCCAACAAACCAAACAACCAAACCCCCCAAAAAACCAAAAAAGATGGGCTCATAACCAAAAAATTTCTCCTTTGAATAACCCGGATACCTGCTCCATGATATGTGCCTTACGGAGTAAGACAGACAGAGATTTATGTGTTTTCCTGCTAGTTTTGAAAGTGTTTACTTTTCAAGTTATCTTAAGTCACCTAGTCCCATCTGAAGAATTCAACTTAGCTTATATTAAACGTCAAATTAAAATGACCATTCTTCTATTAACCTTAGGAGATAAACAGCCACCGTTTCCCTTATTGCAACGAGAAATCAATTGTTACAAGCAGTTAGTTTCACTTAAATGAATTTTTGACAATGTGGTCTTTTAAGATCTTAGAAAAGATACTGTTTGATATGCCAATGAGTAGAAGGGTTTTTAATGAGAGGAAATTTCCAATGGCTTTTTCAATTATTTAGGAGAATTATTGTTATTCTTGAATACTAGGCGGGGGGAAACTGGGGTGAGCTGGAAGAAATGAGCTTTACATCTTTCCTTTTCCAATGCTGTAAGGATCTACCACAATTACTCTGTTACCATCTGGGATGTATCGTAGGCAAACAGAGAAGGGAAATAATGATATCATCACAACCAATTCCTAATTCCTACCCGAAATGTAAGACATGGATACTTGTGCTTACTTCCCACGCATGTCTGGTTTTGCCCTTCTGTTTTTTTCCCTACAGTTCTTATTACTCTGTGTTTTATGAGCATCTGCTTCAACTGACCAAGACTCTGTAAGAACTATCCAATAAGACAAATAAAATCACAGCTGACAGGACACAACCTACTTCTTTGGCCATAACATCCGATCCCCCCCAGGCTGTGAACAGATCATGTGCCTCATTTAGTAGTTATATTTAATCCTTCAGCTACTGACTAGTGAGCTAGGTTTCCAGTTATATCAACTCTGAAACAAAGTCTTGGTAGCCTTAAGCTCTCATGGTGCAGCGTTAACAATGGAAGTTATCCATCACTACCAAAGAAACTGCAACAATAACATGATTTTCCAATTTTCCAATGTGTTATCAAGAAACAGACACTGCATGCTCGCAATGCCTTGCATCTGCAGGATTTCACATTTGCAGGTCACCCTATGGACATTAGTGCTCACAAGCCAGAGACAGGCTTCTACTAATCACTCTGCATAAGAGGGATGCAAACTACCAGGTATCAATATTCTGTCACTGGGGACTAAACTGGCCCTAAATTCTTATCTGAGCTGCCTCCCCTTTGGCCTGGCAACCTATGAAATGGTTATGTTGTTGCTGGCAAAAGAAAAGTAATTAAAAGGAAGATAAAAACAACTTGCCATTTCACACGGAGGTCTATATCACAGAAAGCCCAAAGCTGGAAGAGAGTCATTGAGACCCTTTGGTCCAATCACCCTGCTCAAACCAGAGTCAGCTAGAGCAAGTTGCTCAGGGTGATCTGTACAGTCACAGCACAGAGAGAAAGAAATGCCTCTCCCATTGCACGGGATAAAATTTGTAGCAGGTGCAGCTGAAAGGTCACACACAATCTGCTTGACTAAGGGATCTTTTAGGCTCAGTTGTCTGTAAAATTGACTTCTCATGGTACAACAATTAAGAAAACAGACGGGATGGGGAACACTTTATTGCTTTTCATGTAGTTCATTTGTATTCATACCTTGAAGCCAAAAGGGCAAGTGCATTGATAAAAGTCCACTGGATCATTGTTGCACGTCCCATTGTTCTTACAAGGATTGGAGAGGCAGGGGTTACACTTGGACACAACGGCGATATCCACTGGCTCTGAAAAAGCAAAGCACCCTGTCTTAATAGAGGACTGGATTACAATGTTAATACTTCCCATACTCACACATACATTTTTTTCCCCCTAATGCAGTATTCACCCTGCACTGGCACAAATGCACATGCTGCGGGTGCAACTTTACACAACAGCATGGGATTCCCAGGGATCAGAGAGGGTTTAAGTACTTAAATCAAGTGCTAGGCAAGTCTCAATGATGCTTATATTCTCCTGAACTTGCAAACATCAGCTCTGAAAACACATGTTGGGAATCTCCAGAGAGTGGGCTTAAATATATATATGGCTTTCAGCAATTTTTCCTTTTCTCAGTGCTGGAAATTCTGCAAGAGCAACCCCTGGGGAACTATAACATGACATTTCTATGGCTGGTAAGAAGAATGACAGTGCAGATGCAACAGCAGAAATAAAAAACATGCATAAGAAAGATTTAGTTCGAGGCTTATGGGAATATTTAGGTGTAAAGTGTTCTACCATCCTTAACTTTAAGAGTTCAAAACTTCTTTTCCTCCTGTTCTGCCCAGAAGATTGATTATCAACGTTCAGCTCTCTGAACAAAATGCAACAAAGACAAGTATGCAAAAATGTAAATGCATGCAGGTAAATACACATGGCCATATTTAAATAGCCATAAATGTGATTTAGTAAGTCACATTTTTAAACAGTATTCTTCCTGAGAAGTAATGATGTTTGTGGGTGAGCAGGAAAATGAACACAGATCAATACAATACTAAGCACATTTGGGCTACCAAGTCAATCAATATTTTATTGTTGAGATTTTATGGAAAGCTGATTTAGACATTTATATTTACAGTTTAAAAAAAATGATGATTTTGAAATAGCTACATTATTGAGTTGATGACTTTTACGCATGAAAAATAAAACCTAACACTTTAAAAGGGCTTCAATTATATCAGGCAGTAAAGACCCTTAAATAATTTTATTTCAGTTTTAAGGAAATACATTTTAAAATAGCTTCAAATTGGTCTTGTGCTAATCAGAACTGGGCACAAAGCTTCTGTTCTTATATGATAAACGATGAGTAAATTGTGAAATATCCTCAGAGTGAGAAAAATATACTTGATGTTAGAGAGAAGGTGGAGCTCTAGAAGGTTACCAAAAATAAGAATGAAAAAAATCCCTTCCAGACAAAGACTTGCTTTGGACTGTCCTGTATGAGATATAAACCTTAATCATTAGCTCTTGCACAGCACCAACAAGGAGTAAGAACACAACAGAAATGGAGCCTCGGCAGAAAAGCACTCGTAATGGAAAGGTTACATCCTGACCCTATACCAATGGAGGTGTCAGCAGGGCCACTGATTGCAGAGTGCAACATGCAGTAGAGAGAAAATAAACCCCAAAAAAACAGAAAAAGTAACAAATCCAAAAAAATGAAATAAGAGACTGTTGTTGTCCTCTTGTATCTTTGGGTGTGTGTCTAACTAAATGCCATACATGTCTTTACCTTGGAGTTAGGACAGCAAGAGGAAGTAACACCCAAGTTTCTTCCACTGACAGGGTTGGAATGTGACATATATAGTCTACTTCTGTCTTAAAGGTAGAATATATGAAGAATATATGAAGGTACTTCCTTGGAGAGCTCCTGAGACTGGCAGCAGTGCTGCTTTTCTAGATTTAGAGGTCACTAAGTCAGAATTTGTCCTATTATTTATTTATTTCATAATATGCACACACGTAAATTTTCCATTTATTCCTATGGCATAAATCAATGCTAATCAATGTAGAAGCTAATAAGAACAGTGTTAGTTCCTAGCAGTTAAGTAGTTCATTAGTTTGCCCTTGTGGATTTGATTTATAAATCCATATAGCCAAATGCCCTCAGCCCAGCACATTCCTTCCTTCTACTGCATAACTAGGAGGGCAATTTAATATAAAGCAGAGCTGAGTTTGCATGACTTGCACATTACATATTTTTATTTTCTTGGCTCTGCTGAGACATAACCTTCTGCTCAGTCATAGTCTAAAACATAATTTTAGCAAGGATAAGTTAAGCTCTACTTTCTTAATGTAAATGTTGCTGGAGGTCACAGAGGACATCTCCGCACTACCTTTGTACAAGCATCTCATGATACTAAGCTCAGCACGGGCTGACTTCTGCTGCAACAACTCAAGCTTTTAAGGGGCTTGGGGGTCCCAGCTCACCCTGAGCTCTGCACTGGCAGTACTTGAGCTAGGACTGAGTCGACACCAGCTTAAGTGCAGACGTGTCCTCGGACACTCTGTATCAGCCCAGAGACTGTCTCTTTCTTCTGCTGGCAGGCACACGTCACAGCCACAGCTCAGCGAAGAGAGGGCGATGCAGCTGCAGGACAAACCAAGGCCACACCATGCCCTGCCAAAGGCAAGCAACTCGGCTCCAGCTCCAGGGTAAACCAGCACTTGGCACTGTAATAAATCCTGTTGTTTTAAAAGAGCATCACTGCTGGCCACGCAGAATAGCACGAGGCATTGCATCTTAAGCACGCACACAGGAAAGGGGTTCTGTTAGTTTACCAAATCATGGGTTTTTTTGGTTTTTGTTTTTTTTTTCCAAATATATCTATTGTGATGAGAAGAGGTAATCTTTTACAGAACCTGGAGCTTCTTGTATTAAGTGCCACTCATCCAAACCATCAGTAGTTTCTGTTTGCCTGAAGACCACCTCCAAATCAACACTTTTGTCTCCTTTTCCATCCAAATAAAGTGAGCCATGGAGACAGTTGGGATAGCAGAAAGCCCACCAGCTTTCTAAGGGACCAAACTAATATTTACATAAAAACCATACAGCTGTTTTTAATAGTTTGGATCACAGGTTTGCTTCTCTCTTGCCTGAGAGTTGCTTGCTTAGCTTTGAGAGAAAGGGAGTGCAACTATTGATTTATCATAGTTTCAGAATGAAGAAGTCATCTGGTTTCTCTTTCTGGATTAATTTTCAGACCCTGTTTAATATGTAAATACTATCTTTGTCTTTATGTCTTTGTTTGACATCACGTGAACTAGTACATTATTTGGTATTTTTAATATTTATGATACATTTGTACTTCACATTTGAGAAACTATTTTGAAGCTCGTAGTTGTGATAATTAAAGTTCTGATAGTTTTGACACTGACATAGTAATTAAATTATAAGGTTACAGTTATTAAAAATGTATTTGAAAGGATACAACAATCAGCTCAGGCTTGGGAACCCGTGTTCTACACCCACCTCAACGCCATCGTTTGTTTGTTAGGCAGTTTAATCCCAGCCTCTACAATATCCTGCTGCCACACAGTCCTGTAAATGTGCATGGCACTCTGAGACACAAATCCTGGCTTTACGTCCTCATTTCCAATTCTAGGAGAGGCTACCGACCAGTCTCTTCCACTATAAATATAGCTCCATCTTCACGTACTTGCTGTTAACCTAAGCATACCTCCAAACCGTGTTTTACAGCAAGAGCATACAGGTATATCCTGAACTACAGCCAATAATAAGCTGCTTATTTGGTCCTTACCATTTGCCTAACTGCTCTCCACTGCAGCACCCCCGTGCCATTGACTGCCCCTAGTCGTTAGTAGCGGCACCTCAACCCTCTCCTGAGGAAAGGGATGTTGTGTTCAGACGTGAAACGTTTTCCATAATCTACGGTTTTTGATACACAGCTGATGAGAACACTCTGCAGATCTTCAAATGAAAATGTACTTCTGGTAAACACTTAAGAAGAATTCTCAGTTTCTCAGTTTTCAAGTAAATGGACATAATAAGTAGAGGGCTCTATACTTGTATAAGAATGCTTATCTTACCAAAGTTTTCTGGGATACATAGAAGGCCAAAACCATTTTATTTTCTCAAATAAATTATAGCAACATCCTATATGATAATTTGCCATTATATAATCTGGTGTGAGCAACGGGACTCCTGACTCTTCTGAGGTTTGCTGGTTGGCCTCCCAGTGGTGCAGTTAACTGCATGTTGTGGAAGCACACTTGAAAAAATGCAACTTTAGTGTAACGTGTTGGTCCAGAAAATAAAAGCCAAACCCAACTCGCCCCTAAACTCATTTTAAAACCAAGCAACTTCCAAGAGTATAAAAATAAAGCACTTAAATGAGGAAAAGCAGCAGGACAGAAGAGAGAGCCTCCCAGCTCGCTCCTACCTTTGCACTGGAAGTGGTGAGTCGGTGTTGTGAGCAGCAGCCTGTCCACCATGGTGTCCGGGCCACTGCAGCGGGCTATCCCTGGCTCTTTGTACCCTGCCTTCACCCACTCGGAAAGCCAGCGAAGGTTGCAATCACAGTGCAAAGGGTTGGTACCGAGAGCCCTGGTGGTGGAGAACATGTAACAGCAGTTATTCTGGCTTGCAAGCAAAGAAAACATCCCCAATCTCACAGAGGCACGTTTTACTCCATGCTTTTACAGGAATGCCTTACTCCAAAACATGGGAAAGATCTTCTGAGTATTCAGGAAGTCTTTTAGATTTATCTCCTCCAGTATTCCCACTCTTTTTCTTTCTTCCCATCATTAGTTAGGGAGGTTGTATAAACACCTACCAACAAATCACTTTTCAACAACTGTCAGATGTATTGCTTTCATCCACTCTATCACATTGGTTTCTTTTAATTTAAGTCTTTGGCCTTCATGAGTATATTTTAATAGTGAATTGTGTCATTTAGATTGGATCTGATGACTCACATGAATGTCTCCTCATTCTCTCTACCACGTGAACACAGAGGACCCCCCTGCTTTCAAACCAGCAACCTGCTGTTGCAAAGTTTGTTTACAGCTTTGAAAACACATTTGCTGATGAACCCATCACATGAGTTAGGTCATATGGTTGAAGTAGATGTAGTCATGTAGCATAATTATAACTCACAGAACTTGTTAAAGTTCTTTAAATACAATTACTTTTTGCAAGTGTAAAGAAATGCATATCAGAAGTCTGAAATTATCTGGCTGAAAGTAAATGTAAGGCTTTAGCTATACAGCACCTGAATTGCCATGGAAAGAAAATTAATTAAATACAGACAAACGTAGGGAAGCGATACTAAAGAAACTAATATTTTAGACTTTACTACTTCTGCATATGTTATAAACTATTTTTAAGATGGCATTTTAAACTCAAGCTTCTTTCAAATAAAAACATATCATGATATTAAGATAGAAACCTCGGTAAATTTGTTGATACATTTCTATTGCAGTGACTAATGAACCCACCGTGCCCTAGACAGATCCATAATGAGAGTTCATAGGTTCAAACCCTGTCTAGGGCTCATTCATCAAAATTAAATGTGTACTGCAGCACAGTATTAAAAAATATCCACCCATTCCTTCTGTAAATCCATTGCTTACAATGGCAAAAAAAACCCTACTGGCTTGACTTTTTGACCCTGTAACTGTGATCAACTGGCTCACTCATCCAAGGTCAAACAACATGCAGCAGTGAAAGCTGCACTGAGAAATTAACTTTGGCATTGAGCAACTGCCATATATAAAATGGGAGTGGGAGGACAATGGCAAGTTAGTTATCATATTAATTAATCTTTATAAACGACATTAAAAATAAAGCTGCTCTACAGACACTAGAAATGATTACTAACAACACTGTTGTACAACTGCAGGAATTATCCCATGTATCTTTCTGTTCCTTTTTTTTTTTTTTGGTGGTATTGTGTTATTTGGTTTTGTTGTTTTTGTTTTTGTTTTTTTTTTCCATTTCTAGAAACTATAGTGAATTTCTGTATTTTCATTCAGGAGTTCTAACATCCTCTCTCTACTTCTTTGCCCATTATAGCAAAATATTTCCAGAAGGTAAAAATACCTCATGCTGTAATGAAATACCACCAGCAGCATTTTCAAAATGTTGTACAGATATTTCTGCCCGGACACGGGTTTTTGGGAGAGGGGTTTGTGGGTTTTTTGAGGCAACTCAGAATAAAGTCAATTAAAATAACCCTAGTCATGACGATGTGGAGAAACAGAAGGAGGGGTCAGCTTATTTTTATAGGTAACTAACAAATATGAGGGATTTGAGTAAAGATGAGCTGATTCAACAGGATTAGGAACATGAGCTCTTCATGGAAAATATGTCTGATGTATTTGTACCTGCTGTACACAGCAATCTGTATCAAGGGTTTCCCTGGGGAGTCCCAGGAGCACTGAGGGGTCAGTTTGTTTGCACAGTACCTGGGAATCTGAATCAGTTACAGAGCGTTGGGTATGGCGAGGACAGGGAATGCAGGAACTGACTTAACTGAGGAGGTGTCAGTTCTACCCCAATGGATTTTGGGTTCTTTTCAAGTATTAGTGTATGTGCTCCTTCAGTAGTGATGTAACATATTTATCATTGCCCTGGACTAAACGACTGAGTAGAGTCATGGCTTACATAGATGATTATATGATTCAAGTAAATAAAGTAACAATCAGTAAAGAAACCAGTGTGTGTAGAACATATATGAACTTTCCTCTACATAGTTTGCTACAGTAGTTGCATTGCAACAATCTGATATTTTACAATGTAAAGGAAATTTGGTGAACGTTTCCTTGTAGGCTTTAAACAGCCATGCAAAGAGTGACTGAAGTATCTAGATCTCAGGTTTTTTTCTTCCTTCTAATCGTGCACCAATATAAAGCTATTGCAAAAGACTAAACCCAACAGTTTGTCTATTCTACACAAATATTTCTTTGCAATACTAAAGGTTACTCTGATATCCTTTCCCCCACAGCCCGAACTGTACTGATGCAGAATGCCCAGGCTGATCCTCTTGCTCAACACCTTGGTAGGCATCTTTCTTCAGCCATAATACCCATCCTACTCTTAGCCACACAGCTTGTAAATTTAACGTGAAATTTTGTTCTCCATGGATTATGGGTTTGATGAGTAGCAACCCCTTGTATCATTTTCAAAATGATCCCAAGTGTGTTCTTTCTCCTTGAAGATCTATATATCAGGAAGAGCTCAAAATGAATTTATTTTCAATTACGTATGACTTTGTTTGACTAAGCACAGCTTTTTCTGGCACGTGACATCGTTGTGGTTGTTGAAAGTTTCAGAATCCTCTTTAAGAAACTGGAGAGCACAACTGCACTGTAAAATCCAATTGTTCAACTGTGCAAATTACACCCCAGACAGGTCTTATTTATTTTATGGATCCTATTTATTACTGTTCATTTGAGCTTTGTGTATTTTACATTTCTGGCAGCACATACATCTGAACAGATAGACTGCAGTGATTGTATTGGGCCAAAGGGGTTTTTATCACTCCCTCAGGTGAATGGTTTACCCAGGAAAATTGTATCTGCACTTCATTTAAAGTAAACCCTGAGGAAAATCCAAACAAATGGGGCATGATATGTTTATCTCTCTAGTTCTAAAAATACCCTCAGAAGGCAGATTCCCAGTATGGAAGGTGTTACTGTGCTTCCAAAAAAGAGGTACAGTGCTTCAGCTCAGTCAGACTTTCATTCCAAAACAACACACAAAATGACTTGACTAGACTTGGAAGCATGAAGAAGAAATACATGTTGTGCAAAACAAATATTTTCTCTGACTTAGATACTGAGGTGTAAGCTGGAAACAGACATGGTTATTTCTCAGCTGATGTTCATATTGCCCAAGTTGTTCATATGTTTTCTGTCCCTACTAATCCGAGTTACCTTTAATTTTTATTGTCCAGAGAGAAACTGAGATGGAAAACTGTTAAACAGAAATAAACAGTCTGAGGACATATTTGCTATCCAGAAAATGTGCAAATATGAACTGAGCCTTGCGCTCAGGTAAATATTCTGAAGGGCATGTTTACGGTTGCAAAGGCAGAAACAGAGATCTAAAACCTATGTTAAATGTGTGTAAATACGTGTCTATACATCAACAGCAACTCACATGCATCAGAGCAGAAAATATCTGTATCAACTTGTGAAAGTAGTCGCTTCACAAAGTGGCCAAGACGTACCCAACCCTCTGATTGAGTACAGCAAGCAAGAAACGTGCTACACAAAATTACTTTTCCTTTAGATCTATTGTCTAATCCTGTGAAGTATCACATACTGCCTTGGGGAAAAAACATTTTCTGTTCACCCTTTTGGCACCAGTTGTTACACTTCAGGTTTACTTTCTACCAATTGCAGCTATTTGTCTTTACAGTTATTTCATCAACTGAACTGCATTTTTGAATATTCTGGACCTCTACCAACACAATACCAATTTCCTGAAATATCTGCAATGTCTAATACGCTTTGAAAAATATAGAATGAAGTATTAATGCTGTGAAATGATCGATCTCCATATGATTAAATATATGTCTGAAGTAGTGATTCATCAACAAGTTCCTATACTGACGTTCCAGTATGCAAAACATATGACATTTATTAAGCAAAGAATTCGCATTTGCTCAATATTTGCTCTTTGTGGGAGGTTTCCTGTCTCACTCTTAGACCATAACACCCTCTGCATTTCACATAGACAATGCTGATAAAAAGCCTTAAACACAAAGTCCACAGAAGAGGAAACTGTCACATTTGCTCATTTGGTTTTCCTTAAGAAAATATTTTGCTAACTAATAGCAACAGGTTTTGGTATTTTCTTTTTTTATTTTCTTTGAACAGATGCACTACGAATATCCAGAGCAGAATATGGAAAGTGAGCAGGAAAAAACAGAACAGCTACACAATCTTACATTTGTACTAATATGTACCATTTCATAAATCAAAAATCATCAATCAAACAGAGGAACCCAGACAGAAGTACTTACAGATGGGACAGGGATACCAGGTCATTGAAAGAACCTTCGGGAACACTGGAAATATCATTTCCATGGAGTGTCCTAGGAGAAGGGAGAAAGAGGAAGGGGTCAAACCACAGCATTTTATCTGCCCACACAAGTGAATGAACTGGTGCTTAAGAAGGAGAGTTTCCCTGAGCTTCACAACTCATGAGCTTCCATGGTTTATTACTTCTACTCCTAGATGCTGACATTTAAAATAATAATACAACTGAAATTGCTAGTGACTAATACTTTAAATTGAAAAGGTGACATACTATTTCTGCTATTAAAAGTGTATTGATGACAAGCAGACCCTTCACATACAGACCTGTATTCTTTTATAGAATCCCATTAGCCAGAAACTCAGAAGAAAACAGAACAGGGAAAATAGGAAATGTGAAGTTAAATTAAATATTGACTACAGAGAAATCCTAGGAAAGAACATGGGTCCACGAGGGCAAATACAGCTGCACTTTCACGTTTCCTATGCATACAGTAGGAAATACTCCTTGCTATGGTATTTTTAAAATCCATTTGACAAATAATGTTTATGCTACCAGGGAAAATATTTGAAATAAGTTGGTTTAGGGCATTATTCACCCTGCGTAAAGAAACTAACATTTTTCTAGGAGGATTTTCAGGATTCTTGCAAAAGAGCTCTCCACTGTTTCCAGGACAATTTACGTAGCCAGTTTATCTCTTTTCTAAGAAATACACGTACGTATGTGTGCCTCTGTGAGCTACAGAGGCAGGCATAAATGGATTTTTCTTGCAGCTCGTAGAGCACAATACTTCGATTCAAAGTGGCAGACACAAGAGTAAAAAACCATTATTTGTGTTCACTTGTAGTTTTCATTGCAAGTGCAACTGAAGGCCCCGCTACAAAATAGGGTACTATCACTAGAGGCTGGGACAGACAAAAAGAGGGAAGAGCACTTCTGCCAGCAACAAGGCTATGACCAGCCAGGAGAACATGCAGCAACACAGGAGTGCATGGGACGCTGTGGTTGAGAACTACCCAGAAAATACACCAGAGAAGATGTAAGATTTTATTTGGTAAATAAGTAAAATCAGCTATTCAGCACCCTCTGCCTCACTAGATAATTATCTGGGGGGGGGGGGGAAGCATAGAGAAAAATATTTATAGGTTAATTCTAACTTTTCTAGTTTGGGTGTCACTGAATATCAATTTCCTACATCACTTCATAGCAGACAAAAAGAAGGAGCCAATAGGAGTCAATTCCACTGGATCTCATGAGATGTTTCTTAAACAAAAGTTGGTAGAAAACTTGCAAAGGAAAAAGACATCAATATTTTAAAATTATATTTTCTTTTGCACTTCTCCCCTGAGCTGGTTCAGTTATAGCAAACTGCTGCATTCTTTATGTCCTCTTTCCCAGGTCCAGGAATTACTGTCAGTGCTCCAGACATGGCAGAGGAGAGTGGAAAACAGAAACCTGCTGTTTGTCAGTTTTGTAGCAGCTCTTTCCCTTGAGTCACTTATCTTCTAATTTACCTGGTGATTTGCAGAACACAGCAATCACATCTTATTTTTTATTTCTGTGACTGCACAGACGCTTGACAGGGTGTGCATTGAAAAACAAACCAAACCTCGGGGCCCGTGGAAATACCCAATAGCCCCAGATGAAAATAAAACCATCTTTTGGCATCCTTTCTACCCTGACACCACTATAAGCTTCACCAGAATCTACATGACATCTTATAACTCTTATGAATTCTACCTTTACACGCTGCTTTACACCAGCATACACACAGCAAGGAAAGGCAGACTTGCCAGGGAAGATACACCCTGTCCTGTCTCCCATGAAGCTGGGCCCTACCACGGGGCTGTGAACGATGCAAGTGCAAGCAATGTTACCACAACTGGGTTCCACAGCTGCTCACTGCCGCTGCAGTTTCTATTTTATTGCACTGCAAAGTTTTTCTGCAGAGCATGAAACCACAAAAACTACAGCATTATACTGCTGGCATCTCTCTCCAGTCCTTGATGCCAGTATACCAAAAACTTCCTCTTCCAATATCCTGATTCTGCTTTTAAGCATACCTAGGTTTTGGCTATTAACAATAATACTTGGCATATATAAGGATGGATCTCCAAGCAGTTCATCCAACCGGGAAGGATACGAGCTCCCACACAGTACTCCAGAGAAAGCACACTCACTAATTCTATACAGAATGACCAACTGACTCAGACATACCTCACATCTATTAAATACAGACTAATTCTGTTTGTATGAAAGATCAGAGTTGGTCAAAAACTTGTCATCAAATTGTTCCCTCCTTCAAGGAAATAAGCATGTTTAAATAAGCAGCCCCTCATAATGAGCTTACACTGTGATCTTTTAAACTGCTTAAGATATGCAAGGTCTGGACAGACAGCAGAACTTATATTTATCTTCATGTCATATCAGTTGTGTTTATTCTGTGAAGGGGTACGTTTTCTTTCCTAGATGTCTTGGAAACTTCTAACGAGAGAATCTGAAGAATGATAAAGCCATTTTTCTGTAAGAAGGCAAATCCATCAAAAATCCATCTGGAATGAATGGCTTGCCTACATATCTCAAACACTGAGATATGCCTCATGGATGCAAATGCTTGTATTTTAATATAAAAAATAAAATAAAAAAAAAAATCCCATCAGCAGCATCATTACCCATGAAGCTACAATGAAATGATAAATGCTAAAAAACTTAAACCCCATAGTAATAAACAGTGGCCAGAGAGTTCAACAGCGCAATAAAAATAATGTCCTTCTCTTCTTGGATCAACAATAGGAACACATTTTTATACCAAATATCCGTAGAGACAAGTGGTCAAATAAAATCTTCAACACTTGGACAGTTAAAGCACGCACATCAATGTGCACATTTTCCCTCAAAAGCACAACTTCTGGGTATCCTCTTGGCTAAACAGTGGTACACAGCAGGTGTATGAACAGAAGGCGATGGGGATCTCCTCCCTGAACACAGACTAGCTAAACACTTGAATTCTTGAAAACTATCTTCTACAAGTAATCTCACTAACTTACTACTTTGTCTTCATGTAGGGAAACGAACTAAACATACTCCTTTGGGTTGGGTCTTGGTTTTTGGTTTGGTTTTTTTTTTTTTTTTAAACTGTTCCCAAGTCCTGCCTCCTAGCCCACTGTCTCATAACAGTGGGTTACCACAGACACAAAAGGGATGCTTTTGCAGTGAACAATCATCTACCCTGTAAAAACAGAAATGTGGCTAAAAGCTTGGCTGGAGGAACCAACACGACTCAGACATCAGAGGAAGTGGGAAGCCACAGTGTCACTGCTCAGTGCTCCTAACAGCCTCTTTTACAGAATTACTGGGTAAGTACAAGCAGTCATTCTGCAATGAAAAAGAAAGAGAAACAAAGCCAAATAATATTTGTTAGGTCCAGTACATCATCCAGCAGTGAAGGTATATTGCCAAAATTGGTTCCAAGGTTGTGCCTGCAGAGTGTTAGTGGTAGCTTTACCATCAACACATATTACTATGTTTATGTGAGCTTTGAACTACAGTAAATATCAATCAGTTTTCAGTAAAATTCAAATATCTCATGCTAGTAGAATATTCTGTAGCTCATTTCATAATTTTTTCATAAATATAACATGGAAAATTGTTTAATGATCTGAGAAAGCATTATTTCAGATCGTTTCCACTTAAATCAGGCAAAATGTCAGAAGTTACAACATTGTCACACAATAAAACTAATATTTAAAATATTCAGTTTAGGTCTACCACAGAGTTAGGATATTTATAAGCCTGTGCTGGCAGAGGGGTTGGACTCGAGGATCTCCAGAGGTCCCTTCCAACCCCAACCATTCTATGATAATTACTTTGTTTCAATCTGAGCTTTTTTAATCTGTTTACTTTTAGGTTCTAAAAAGACTAGCTTTGGACCAAAAAAGAACAAAAGAAAACCAAAAATCAAATCCACAACTTTTCACTGCAATGGCTTTTGTGCAAAAACCTACCAACATTGACTTTTGCTTGTTAAAAAAATTCTTAAGGCTCTGTGTTGAAATTGCTCCCCAGCACACTTCAGCTGCCATTATGGGTAAGCCATGTGAAGACTGAAGATTAAAGACCTGATGGTGTAAACACTGATATATATTCAAGACTTAAACCTGTTGACTCTGCAGTTTTCTCAATTGGGCTTGTGCTGAAGAGTGTGAGAGAGGACAGAACCAGATATCTGTCAAAGATCAACATCTATGATTATTCTGATTTTCAAATACATATTTATTTACTAAAGAGAAGGAAAAAGTAAACATAAGGAATTTGGAAGACTGATAGGTCTGTATGAGAAGGTTCTGCTACCTTCAAAGGCATGTGCAGCTAAAGGTAATAAGATCTCTAGATTCTTTTCATTAAAAAAAAAAAAAGGTGGAAATTGTTTAGCTGATGTTTTATCTTTTAAATTCCCCCGAGAATATGGATAATAAATAAGTGACAATAACAGATTGCATACTGTTGCTCAGAAGCCACGTTCTCTCTGGAGAATTGATTTGTAATTATAACAGCGATGACACGTGGCAAAAGTTGTAGCTGATATCAGAGTTTTGCAGGCCTGGGTTACCTGGGGACATGGTGGAGGCCCCTTCCCTGGAGACATACAAGGTCAGGCATGATGAGGCTCTGAGCAACCTGATCTAGTTGAGGATGTCCCTGCTCACTGCAGAGGGGTTGGACTAGATGACCTTTAGAGGTCCCTTCCAACCCAAGGCATTCTATGATTCTATGATAATAAATCAGATCCCAATGCATGGAGCAGAGGCAGAGATTCCCATTTAGGTTTTATTTCACTCTCCCTTGAAGGAGGCAGATATTTTTTGCAATTTGATTAGCAGATCATTTAAAAAAGCCAAAATATACTTGTTGTCATTAAAATAGTGCCCTTTGTTTCTGTTCATACATGGCATACAAAAACTGAAAAGACTAATTGTAGCTATTGGAAAGAGTGAGGCATAGTATATCTACACTATAATTCGGAGTAGAGCATCCCAAAGTAGCTTTAATCAAGCTAGCTTGCCTAACAGAAGCAGGCCAGAAGACAGCTCCATATGAAATAATTTACTTGGCCATGAAACAGAATATATTCATCTGTGGCTGAATCTCAGGACTCGTGTAACAGCTCAAATGCGACCATCTTAGTGCACTAGACATCAGAGTCCCAAGCCAAACTTAACAAATCCAAATCACGTAAGCTTTCTTGGTTTTACTAATAAAAACTGGGGATCTTAAGCTGTCTTGTAAGTTAGGAGGTTGAAACCTGCCTGTCTATTTTATCACTCAAACCACAGTGTCAGAGCTCAGCCCAACAAGCATTGTCATAGTGCTTCCACACTTGCAGAACTGCCCATGTTAACAACACCTTAATTCATAGACTCATGGAATGGTAGGGGTTGGAAGGGATCTCTGGAGATCATAAGAGTCCAACCCCCCTGCCAACACAGGAATTCCAGAGGGGCAACCACTGCTCTTTAAATTCACAGAACCCTCTACATGTGAGTGACATCTAACTGCTTAAAAAAACCCCAAACCCAACTAATGTCAAGTTTCAAAGTGCTCAGGACATATTCTTAACTCCTCTGTCCTGACGTTTTTGTGTTTAAGGCTCTTTCCCCTTCAACACACTGGATAATCTCATTGCAGATAAGCTATTTAATTTACTTCCTTTCGGTTTACTGTGCCAGCAGTGATGACGCACTTGTGTTGCTGGGCCCTGGGGAGGAAGGCGGTTTCTCCACCTTGTCCTGGTAAAACACAAACAACTGAGCAGAGCTAACTCAAGGTTTCCTTCTGACGGGGCAGATGGGGAGTGAGAGACAGTAACTAATGGGACTGAAGCAGGAGTCAGTCTAGCAGGTGCCAAAGAAAAGCTGGGGTGGGGTGAGGTGTCTTCTTCCTGTGAGGAACAGACCCACGGCCCACATTCTGAGCTGATATAAAGATGACTTTCAGCAGAGATAGTAAGCAAACTGTTCAATACAGATAGCTGCTGAAAGCTGCTACGCTGGAAAGAAGTTCAGAAAAGGATGTCCAAAGAGCAAAGCCACACAGGAATATCTCTTAGTGTGCCACCAGTAAACACGGGGTGAAATTCCATTCACAACTTAGATGTTTTGAGACAGGAATCTTTGTCACCCAGCCACTGGCTTGACTTGTTTCAGTGTGAGGGCTTCTAACTTCCTTTCAGATTGCATTCTCTTATGCAAAACTTGCCTGCAGAAATCTAAATGAATAGGAAATACGCTAAAAATGCACAAGTTTTCAGTAAAGAAATTCTTGCTGAAGCATCCAATGGAAGCTTACACTCTAAAATAAGATAATTTTTTACAGAGAAGAACTCCTTTCCCAAGGGGCACCCAGACATTATTCAAGTAGAAGAGACAAACAAGCTCTATGCAGTCTCTTGGAGGCCTGTTCTCATGACTGTTCTTGTCCCTGAACTATCATAGAAAATTCATTCATCCTGCAAATCTGTAATTGCTTCTTTTCAAAGTTTAGCATTCACCTGCTCTACTCATTATCGGACATATTGCACCTAAGTACAAGTACATTGAAGCTAATTGTGTGAAAATATTTATGGCTGCTGGATCAAGGGAAAGCCATCTGCTCATTAAAACCTCCCTGCCATTGACAGCATTCTAATAAAACTGCAATTCATCTGCCTTGAAGGTGTGGTACTTACAGCACTCGAAGAGACCTGAGCCCGTTGAACGCGTGGACCGGAATGCACCGAAGTCTATTGTAACTCAAGATGCTGGGAGAATGAAAGAACAGAGTTAAACCACTGTGATTTCTTTAATTAGGTCACTACTACTTTGACCACAAAGAAGCACGAAAAGCCACATGCTTAAGGAACAAGATAATTGTTCAACACCTAAGATGGTGTCTGAAAAGTAATTAAAACTGTTATCAAAACTTTGGACTACTTACAGTGTTGATAACTGAGTCATGTTGCTGAAGGTATAATTGGCCAATACACTTATGCTGTTGTTGCTCAGATCACTGAAAAAGGACACAGAGAAAACACCATTTATACGTATGAATTGAGAAATAAGTCTTTTAACAAGTATTACATAATACCTGCACAGGAAAATGCTAGAAACAATTGACAAGCCACATATTATCCATTGATATATTTTCTAACCAATTTTGAATAAGCTGTAAAAGCAAAGCACATCAGACTCCCCTGAGAAGCCTCAGACTCAGAAATAGTAAGGCATATTTCTAGCATAGAGCATTAAAAAAAAAAATTACAAAATCACTGAATAAAAGCAAAATATTTAAAGGATAAATTAATAACTAATAGAAGCACGGGTGAATATTTATTGTACCAACTTGCTTAGCAATGTAATCCAGGCATACCCTTTCAACATGCTCTTCATATTGACAGCTACTAGAACAAAATTTCATTTTTCATTTAAAAAAAGTCTTTCAGGCCCAAACAGAACATTTTGTTTTGCTGCTGTTCTTCCTTGAAAACCAAAATTAGACATGTTCCCAAATAAAACAGTTTCTTAAAATAGAAGATTCCAGTTTCCCCTCCATTTTGGTTTTTTTTTTTGGTCTGAGGTTGTTCTGCCCAGTTGACTTGAGTATCTATGCAGCCGATTCAAACAGCATTTGAAAATTTCTAATAAATACTTCAGCCAATGAATTTCACTCCTGTGTATTTCAGGGAGCAATTTACTGAACAAAGTCTAATTGTGTCTCTATCTGTATGACTGCTCAGAGCTATGCAAATTTTCATTGCCTTCACATTATAAATACTGCCTCACCTAGAACAAATTAATGCTGTCTCCTCTGCTAATGACCTTTACAGCTTTGCACAGATAAATCTGCCAAGTGAAACTGCAGCAGCCTGCGCAAGAGTTTAGTCCTCTTACAGAGGCTGGAAGCTCCTGCGTAGGAAGGGTCTGGTGCTCTCAGTCACCTCGCTTTTTCTCTGCTCTTTATAAACACTTACTGGCAACAGTAGACACTGTGAAATTCTTTCCAAATTCAAATTACAGAAGGCTTTTTGGTCTTACAGGATTTTTTCCCCCCCATATACTAATTTATTTATGCTCCACTGACAACATAGTGCAGAAAGAGTCGTGTTAGTTTTCTTAACATTGAAACCACGTGTTTCTTACATCAGTGTCAGGTGTCTGAAGGTGGAGAGCCCCTTTGGCACAGCAGTCAGATGGTTTCCTTCCAGGTATCTGAAAAAAGCCAAAGTTGACAATTATACAGACAGGTTAACAAGAACTCCTGCCACTCAATCTGCACCACAAATGAGGAAAATATAAAGTCGGTTGCTACGGAAATGATCTTTGATTCATTGCTTTGAAACTACAACTGTTTCTCCTTTATAAATGAATTACCCCACATGCAAAGCATGACAGTAGCTTATTGATTTGTTTGGGTTTTTTTTTTTTTTCTTTTTTTTAAAGACTTTGAAGCAAATAATCTCTGGCCTATAGCAAACAGAACTGATCATTTGCTTCTTCTATGACAGCAACTAAAGAAGGGGAGAAAATCTGTATGGCTTGTGCCCTGGACTTACAATTACCTTTAACAAATTTCTGTAAGAACACTGAGTGCTGACTGACTCTATTAGGGAAGTTTCTGTCTTGTGTACATAAAGTCCTTGTACAGCCAGTGCTGGAAGAGGAGCTGTGCTGGCAGGTCTCTGTGTTGCAATAGTCTCACCGATGTCAGTGTCAACACAAACACCCATGAGTTTGATGCTACATCCTTTACAACACACAATTCCTACCATGGCATATACACCCTCCAGAGCTTTCCTTTTCAAAGTGTGTTGGTACAGGAGGAAAACTTGGTACAAATTGAAGACCAAATTCTCTTTGAATACAGGTTCATCCTACAAGCACTAAGTGTATTAATAAAATAGCTTGTGTTTCCAGGGTGGAAGCTGTCTGAGACAACACCAAATGTGTTTCTATTGTGATACATGCTCAATATGGCTAAAGCCTTTTGGGATAATCCTATGTCCTCATACAGGTATATAGTGCCTGTACTTTGCAGTTTTTTGTCACTGAAGAAACATGCACATTCAGTAACCAAGGGAAAAGAACTGAACAAATATAATACTTCCAAAAGTCTGCCCAGAAGAGAGTATGGGTACTCAAGACTCTACAGCTGACCTGTGGTAGCAATGGGGTGTGAGGCTTTTCCTGTTTATTACCAAAATAATAGAGAGAGCAGGCTGGTGTTCTTTTCCTTAATCTTGGCTCTTGGGTGAAATTGGGTCCCTGGAAGATACCGAGGTAATAAATTTCCAATGGAAATTTAGCACTGTGGTGCCATGACATTGTCAAGGTGATCCTCCAGACACCTGCCAGAAGCCGTATCTATCGAAGGAACAAATCCAACCTTCTCAGAAAGTACTGTGTAGGAGGAAGGTATTTCTCCCTCCACAAGTGAAGATAAAAGATGAAATGGTATTTCCCTTCTATACAAGATACTTTGGGGGATTTTTCCTAAGGTTGACGTGAGACCATGCAATTAATGTCTGTTTTGAAAGATAATCAAGTGTAGCCAGGAAATGCAGCCCACAGACACCAGGACATTTAATGTGCTGCCTCTACTGCTGAAAATACTTGATAATCATGTTAAGAACTTTTATTCCTCACACATAATTTCCTTTTATTTGGCAGCAGACCTCCTTATTCTGCATTTACTTCAGCAAACAATAATAATAGACTGTTACTGTGCTGTATGTTCCCTCTCTGTATTAACTGTAACAACACAGAGGTATTTGTGTAAACTAAATCCAAGAAAATTTTCCCACAAACTTTATTTTTACATCATTTAAAAATAAATTCTATAAACACTAACAGAATTTCTTACATAACGAATTTTATAACCGTCACATATTTTTTTTCCATCTTCCATTTCAACATCATGCCCTTCCACCATTTTCTGCTGCTTCAGCTCTCTTTTCAACTAAAAGACTCCAACAAAACTACCCCAGCCTCACGGTTATCCATTCTGCCTGTGCACAGGATCCCACCAAGGCAGAATTACCGTAGAGCATGCGGTGGAGCTGATCTAGCTCCTGCTAGGATTAGGCGAGACAAGGGGGACTACAGGCTTTGGATTTTTTAACCAAAAGCAAAATGCTTCCTTAACGAAAAGGCCTATTGAACAAATGAATCTCTCCATTCACAAAGATCACAAGCACTCAGTGAGGGTGTTGCACAATAAACAGTTTGCCCTTGCAAAGTAGTGGCAGCTGTTCTGCTGAGGCAGGTTATCCCAGAGTATGGGATAGTTCTGCCAGATTTACACCTCCCATGGATATTCGTACTCACAAAGTGTAAAGTCACTTGCTTCATTTTGACTATATTTGTTGTGGATTATTTTGAAAATTGAGTTCTTTGTTGAATTCACACTGTAAAATGTTACATAGAAGATCCTCAGAATTGTACTGGGTATGTTACTGTTTAAACAGGGCAAATCGTATCTCATTTCCCCAGGCACAGTCTGCTACGGACGCAGCAAGCCACTGGGAGCCTGCGCCTTCCCCTTCATCCCAGAAAGCTGCAAATCTTAAACCTGTGCATGAGGGTAGGTTAATGTTCCAGTCTTGATTCTAAGTGTAAAATCCACAGGATTTCCAAAGGAAATCAAAAGCAGGTCATGTATTATGTATGTGGAAGCTATATATGATTTTCCTTTAGGAAAGGAGACTCAGCTCTTGCCATGTGTTGAAATCTTCAGCAATGTATTCTCAGGATATTCTCTTGTTGATCCCAATACAAAGCAGCCTGCAATATGAGCAAACTGAGGATAGCCAGCCAAGCTTTTTCCCTGCTGTTTCCCACCTTTTCTGGTGCAATCAAAAGTCAAAGGTGTGCATTTTAATCCAGTGCTTTATTACTCAGATTAACATAGACATGCAGACCCCTGGAGTTAAACTCCTACAGAAGATCTGCTTTGGATTTGTATTGCTAGCAAGTCGATGGTTATGTAAACGCGCTAGCAGAAAGCTGCAATACTCATACCAGTGGTATAATTTCTGAACAAACACACTTTTACACTGAAAAATTACTGCTAATGTACTTTTCATGTGCGCATAAGAACAATTCACCACTGTTGGGTCTTTCCCGACACGATACAAAGAATGGCAGCATTTTCTAGGCAAAAGGCGTTCATTTTGAAAGCAGGTTTAAGTGAAATGAATTTGAAATAACCAGAGCTTTTAGGACATAAGTGCATGCTAAGAATCAGGAGGGGCTGAGGTGCAGTATCTTGAAGAAACCAGTTGCTGCAGATGAGCTGTTGCCTACTGGGAGCCAGGCTTTTGCCAGAGCAGGGAGGGGATGCAGGGGCAGCAGGTCTGCACCTCGCTGGGCTGAAGATGATATCCGGGGGCTGCAAGCAGGCTGGAAGCTGGACATTGGGAATAACAGACTATTCCTGAGGGTGAAGGGGCAGACCTCATTACAAAACTCTGTGTATTTATGTATATATACATATAAATAAAAAACCATGGACAAAGCCACAGACCCTCTGCCCATACAAGACAAAACGAGCTGAATGATGTGGAGGGGTGACTGTGTTTTTAATTCTTTTCAATCCTTAGCCAAAGGAAGATGATGTATATGGCATCTGATATGCAATGAAATTCTGTCATGAATGAAAAAAAAGTGTATGTCTAAATTTAATGCTTGGAGTCAAGTTATTAATATAGAAACAGAGTCAAGAGTGGGTGTCAGCTGCTGTAAGGTAGACACACTGACTAGTATCCACACCAAACTCATTTGCTTCCTAAAGTCTCTAGACTCTGTACTTTAAATATCAGAATGGAAATTGTTTTTTACCCAATGAATGCTGCTGGGAACTGCTGAAGTCTCAGTAATGACTTCTAACCGATGAGCAATTTCCAGAGCCAAAACTGTAAAAAAACCCAAACCCAAACATGTCTTCATGTTCTCATGGATGCCAACAACTACCCACCAGGAAAGGCTTCTTCTAAAAGATGTCCAAGTATTGGAGACAGGTAACTGCTTGGCCAGGATGGCCGGCACTGCGAGACATGGCCATGCCTTGCTCCATGCCTGCACCTATGGTGCCAGCTCTTGGAGCCCAGTGCCTGCAGCAGCCCCAGGGCTCATCCAGCACCTTCCACACACACTAACATCACATATAAAAAATTTAAAACTATGCATAAAAGATGACAGCTGCTCTTTTTCCAACTTGTCTATTTTTATACTGAAACTGCTTGGATTGGAGGTGATATAACCAACACAAGGTGCCAAAGCATCATGTAACAATTTGAATCACTTGGAACCTTTTTTGTACTGAAATGTCTATTCAGCCATAAAGACAAGCTCACCACGGCAATCTGTGCTAAGAGAAGAAACTGGAGGGAGAAATCAGTTCTCAGACAGTAACTGAAAAGGCACAAAGCCTTTCATTGAATTTCTTTAAATATTTCATATAGAATGTTACATTACAAAAAAAAATGATACTTGACAACTTTATGCAGCTCTAAAATTAAGTTATAATCTGAATTTTTAATGTAGATACTCAATATCCTAAAATTTTGAGGCAAGATTTCTTTCCTAGAAACAGTAGTCTAGAAAAGAATTGGACTGTGAAAGATGAAACATCTGCAAAGCATGAATTTTAAAAGCTTCAATTACAGTTTCTTGAGAAAAAACAAAATTCAAATATTGACCTTGAACTTCAATTTTAGAAAATTTGGACTTCTAGTATTGTTGCATTTGTATGTCAACCACAACCTACAGGTTTGACACACAGAAACATGCCTGTGTTTGAGAGAAAACTGAAGGCCCTAAAGTTAAACTCGGCTTTAGTCTCTATTAGTGCTGTATAGTCTACATAGTGCTGTAACATCTATATTAGTGCTAAAGTCACCTTTCCGATATGTCATCAATCACTAAACACAGTACTTGATAGTATTGATATATTTTACTCTTTCTAAATATCAGATTTGAAATGCAAATAGAAGTCCTCTATTTCAGCTGTAACTAAAATATCCTTCTACAGAACTATCCATTCTCTCAGTGGCAGAATTTTCCTCCACAGTGGATTAAACAGGGTGTAAAACCTTTTATGACACAAGACCATGTAAACCCTAAGCTTTGATCTGAATTGTTTGTCTCCTTTATTATCAAAGGAATATTCTCTGAAGTTTGCGTTAAGGGTCAGCGTGCAAAACAGTGCAGATTGCTTGACAAACAAAAGCATTTGCATTCTCAAGCAGATGGTTTTCATCAGATATCTCGCTTCAGAGTTATGCCTTTGATCAAGAGAATACAGGCACACTAAAAAATGGCACTAAATTGTTACAATATTGTATATGTATCATAACTAACTGCTTAGAGCATATTTCTTGAACCAACTGACATGGCCCAGGTATGAGCCACTATTTTTAGCCACAAGTCAAGAGAAATCACAGGTGCTTTGGAAGTGGAAAGAAGGGCTGAGGTTGGTGGTAAATACCTCCACGCAGACGTGGCAGCAAGTGTACGGGAAGCAATTGTCAAAAGCATCCTGGCAGCTGAAGATTCAGTTGAGTAAAGGTGCCATGCTAAGGCTGAGATAGCAACAGCAGCAAACTAGAGGTGGGGAACAAAAAAGCTAAAAGACAGTTCAATGAGATCCCCCTGCTAGCAAGCAGGTCAACTACTTGTGAAAACTGCTGTGCCAAGTACCGAATGAGCCTGTGGGCTAAATGAACCTAAACCACAGAACAAAAAAACCAAAAACAGGGCAGAGAAGGCATGTGGGGAGAGAAAGGTAAATGGCAAAAGGAATGCCAATATTAATATGTATTAATATAACTGGAAAGAAAAACAATCACTAACAATGATGGATGGATGCAGGTTTTCCTTACAATCCCATCAGTGCTATCGTATAGCTCAGTGTCATGATGTTTGGAGTCTAGACATGACATGATTAGTACATATTTATTCTAAAATACACCGTGCTCATTATGTTTCAGCTTATGCCTGCGCTGTCCACATAATTACCTTCAATGTTTTTCCCCAGTGCAAAACATTATTTGCTGTAGGTCCATAAAAGCAGCTGGATGCTGTCAGATAAGACTTTATACTTAAACTACTTAAGTCTTACAGACTTAAGACTATACTTTCAGAAGAAAGAAAAAAGAAAAAAAAACCCCTAGTGTTCACACACTGAGGTAATATATAAGAGGAAAAAGGCCATGGGAAACTGAGTTCAAACAGATTTAGGGAAAAAATAAAAAAACTAAATTAAAAAAAAAAAAGGGAAGTCTAAACCACTAAGCAGCAGCAAGGCTAAGTTCCAAACTAGCTCACTGCATGAACGTTTTACTTCTGAACATCTGGACTAGAAAACTGAGTATGTTCAAAAAAATCCCAAGGCTTCTCTTCAGAGTGAGCAAATAGTGTGTGGGGGGGAGAATGTAGGCAGTATATAAATATACAGCAAAGGAATTTGCAAGAAACAACATAATATTTCCCTATTCCCAAGAAGACTTGCCCATGACGACGGGATTTTGTGAAGGAATAGCTACAAAACAAACTTCTTGCATCACCATTCCTCTAAAAGCCAGGAAACTTAGTGATCTTTTCAATTCTATTCTAAATGGAAGCATTCCCTGCCAAGGTAATCCCAGCTCCCAAAGGTGGTACAAACCAAACACAGGTTGTTTGCCTTTAAAGGCAAGCTCTAAATATGAAGGAGGTGATGGTTTTCACATGTTTTGTCTATGTGTACACATCTAAACCAGAAACTTGGGAAGAAAGTTGGAAGGAGTCTATGTCTCGAGTCCACCATGTAATAAAATGTTGCTGGTGACCCTTTTTTTGCTGAGCTTAGGTACAGTGAAATGTGACTCAGCAAAAGCTTAACGTTTTCTCTACGTGCCTGTGCAACAAGTATGTTCAATTTTGCAACACTGCTATTTAATACCTGTTACTATGAAAGTATTCCCGTTTTAAGATTATTTTAAGACCACTAAAAGAATTAAAAAGAACTTCTGAGAAGGTTATATTCAGTTCCTAATAGACTACTTCATTTAGACACATGGCAGTTCTTGTTCTTAAGCCATGTTGTAAAAAAGCATGCTGCAGCTTAATAAAGAGCACTGCAGTTATCAAGCCTTGTAAATTAATTCATCAATAATGGAAGTTTATAAATGTCAGACTGGTGTATTCATTAAAATTCCACTAAAATGCTCCTCTGCATCCTATCACCCATCAGGCCTCCCACAGGAAGGGAGCTGTGGGCTACCAGGACAAGAGAATCTTTATGCCTTTTACCCTCTCCTTGGCATGACCTCTGTCTTTAGTGACGGTGCATTTGTGCAAGGGCCTGGTGGGAGCAGGAAGACCCCAGCACATTGCCCAGAGGCCTCTGACACGAGAGCATGGAAGGAGAGAAAGGCAGGGCTGTGGTCACACGGGTAATGTGACGGGGCTGTACCGGTGCAAAAGGTGAAGGCATCCCTGCCTTGGAGACTGCTGTGCCTCTCTCCAGTCATGCAAAAGCCCTGGTATCTTCTGCAGCAGGTAATTTAGGCACTTTCCCATTTCAATTGCTAAACAGATACCCACTGCTACCACAGAAACAAAATGGCTTTAAGATACTCCAGCCACAGTTCAAGGGATCTAGGACTGCCCTAGGCAAATGGGTATATTTTAGTCTAATGAGTATGTAAATAGATTGAAGATAAAACTCTTTCACCCTGTGCCCAGAAAGCTTTTTGCTTCTCTCTGCCAAGTTTTAGCTGTTCTGAAAATAAGGCAAGAGGTGGGGTTCCACAGGAGCTGCTGTTTACTGCAGAAGCAAGCACAATTCTCAAACACAAACCAATAAAAATACTAGAGTTCACACCAGCAGCTTGGGACCTAAATGATATAGCGTCTTCCAGATCATGGGCAACATCTTTATCTCAATCTGGAAGCAGAAGGAAGGCAAGTTTGATTGATTATTTATTTATTTATTTATTTCAATCTTGACAGAGTTTCCACAAACGTATGAAAATTTTAGGTTCAGTACCTGCAGCTCATCTTTTGGTATAGATACAAATCAGGAGCTCGGTTTATGTTGGTTGAGAGGAGAGCAAGATCAGGATTGAATTTTGAGACAGCTGGGACAGATTCAAGGTTGTATTTGCAGAACATGAAATATTCAGAGCCAGGCAGTCCATGGCTGACTGTGTTCTGCTGACACATTCCTGGATTGAAAGCAGAAAGTTGAACTAGAGGCTTGCACAGCCAAGAGGCTCCTACTGAAGAAGACAGTCACGTAAACTCCTATGAACTCAAACTGCTCAGTTCCAGGCTATTGCCAAGAATATGCTATATTGCTATTTGCCAAGAAACAGCTTAAGAAAATATAGCAGTTTTCAAGAAGGTGAGATTAATTTCACTCTTTTTGTGAAAGTTATGTCATCAGTGTATCAGATAGTATCAGTAAAACTCAACATGAAAATTTTAAACGTAAAAATTCCTCAGTGGGGCAGTGGAAATCAAGGTAACATCTGTGATAACTTATTGTTGGCAAGTCGTGTTTGAATGCAGTGAAACCTGAACGGGAACACAGCAGAATTCACCTTGCAGACTTTTTATCACTGATGGCAACATGTAAAGGAATACAGGCCAGGACCTGGCTTTTCATTCAAATCACTATTAGCCACACCCTGGTTAAAAGGTTCCAAGGATGTATTCATGGATGCAAAATTTTCACGTCAATTGGAGTTACCACAGATACTTTCAGTCCTCATTTAGCAACAAAGTCTTGTATTTGACTAGAACATTGGTAAAACCAATGCAAACCCCATTCTCCCACTGTGAAGGAAGTGAAAAGATGTGTACCTCATTCATCAGCTGCCTTGTTACTAAATAGTAAAAATAATACTAGGTACTAAAAAAATAGCAGAAGCAGGTTTCAATTAGTTCCAAAATTGACTGAACACACCAACTAACTCAACAAATTACTTCACATAGAAATAATCAGACTGTTACAAGCTTCAGTAACAACTCACCCGGGATAGAGTTGAATAAGGACCTAGAGGGGAGATGCTCAGTATTTCTACTGCCAGCTGTTTAAGCCAAGCCATTTTGCCAGTGTGTTTTCTTTCCACAGAAAGAACCAAAATCCAGTATATATAAGTAGTAGTTAGGGGTAGAAGATGACTAGAAAGATGGTTCTCAACTAGGATGAATTTACTTTCCAATTTAATCTAATTATCTATTATTTTATCCACTTTGTGATGTCTAATAGAAGAACCCACTTCTCTGGAGATTTTCAAGACCCGCCTGGATGCGTTCCTTTGAGACCTGTGCTAGATTAGATGGTCCTGCTCTGCCAGGGGGGTTGGACTCCAGGGTCCCTTCCAACCCCTGACATCCTGTGATCCTGTGAATTCATTGCATATTTTCACCATTGGCTTTCTTTCTCTCTTTTTTTTTCTTTTTTAATCTCCTCAGAGGATAGTTAGCTTACCGCTACGTAAGTCAGGAACATATTTTCATCATCCTTTCAAGCAGCCTGTTGTGAGCTTAGGCTTCCCAGAAGCACCACAGGATTATTTGATACTAACATACACGCTTGTTCTCTACACCCAAAATTAATGGGTACAAAGATAGATAAACTCTGTTCCCATTACAGAGCAACATATTCAGTCAAGGGACAAATAAATATAAAGAGTCAAAACATATGGAAAGCACCAAAGCACAAAACATGAGTCACTGAAGTCAAAGGCAAAACCCTCAAGGACCTACAAAGCCTCACTCTGATGTAATTTTGTGAACTTCTGGAAGGAGTTATGCAGAAGGTAACTTACAGCTCAGTCACGTCTTTGGGAATTCCTTTGGGCAACATCCGCAGCCCTTTGTTGCTGCAACGTACCACCGAGTCCACACAGGTACACTGGGAAGGACAAGGAGGTGAAAGCAAGCAGCTGCTTTCATCATTACCTGCAGAGGGGGAGAAACAAGAGTATGAGGAAGTCAGCTTTACAGCCCAGAGTCATGCACTTGGAAAAAAAACTGCTTACAAGGACCATGGAGGGATGATGTCCCCGAATCCATGGTAACCTTCACAATAATGTAAAGTAGATTCAATGCTTTGCATCAACCTGCCTTCATACAGGCTCTTCAGGCAACATGAACAACAGCTCAAAACCAGAACAGCATTATTTTTATTATTTTCCTAAGCAGCATCTGCTTCTCTGTAATTTTGAAAATGACAGTAAAATCAAATCAGCTCTGTGAATCCCAAATCCTCCCCCATCCCCAACATATCTGCTGAAATGGGAGAACTTGACCAGAACATTGCCCTTAAGATGCTTTAGACAGTCTGTATTCTCTATCTGTTTAGCTTTTGGAAGGCCTTTTTTTTTTTAAAAAAATCAGCTTTTAGATGTTGATTTTTTACTTTTTAAAGTCAGCCTGGCACTTCATTTATCATCTGAATTGTAAAACCTCCTCTTTTTTTTTTTTTGACAAGGATAACCAGGCAAACAACAAACTGAGCAGCATACTTCCAACTGCTGGCGATCCATCTGTGCGCACATAAAAATATCTACTTTCTCCAAAAATGGTTTCAAAGGTCCATAAACAGCAGATTAAATCTTGTAATTGAAGAACAATAGGGTTTCTGCAGAAGAAACCAGCTCTTTGAAGTTACAAACATTAAAGCATGGATTTTCCCCAAAAGCAACAGGCTTCGCAAAACATAAGGCAAACGCGTGCTGCAGCATCACGACGTACAGGGAAGGAAACACTTAGTGGCACATTCTCTAGCTGACAGTGAGAGGAAGCACACAACTGCTGGTAAGCACAGGCAGCCTGAGCTGACCGGCACGGAGACACGGCGCTGCGCTCCAAGAGCACACAGCCAGCTGTCATTATGGGATGCCTTTTTTGGTTTTTATTTTCTTTCTTCTTAACTGATGCAAGGACTAATTGAGACAGATCTGCTGCTTTCTTCTCTCTGCTGGATGTGCCCATGAGCACTGAGATTAAAGAATAAGACTGGAAGTCCTGATACTAGATAACAAAATTACTCATAAATGTATGGGTAGGGAATCATTTGTATTCAGAAGGATGGAGAAGCACAACCAGCCAGAACAGAGCAACAGGGAAGAGTTTTGGTTTTTTTTTTTACACTTTTTTTTCCCCAGCTGAGCTTAATAAGCTTAATGACTGCAAATAAAATTCAAAGTCTTTAATAAACCTGCAGCAAGAACATGTTACTTCAGCATATTCAATATCCCCCATGTTCTGTGTTTTACACCCTGCTACCTTCCACCCACCAGGGCTGGTTGTGTGCCTGTCTGACGGGAAAGCTCCAAAATGCAGAACAGCATTTTGGGGACCAGGATTATTATTTTTTTCCTCCCAAATTAAAAGTGAATTATTCTTTAATGACTGAACTTGGGTCCCTTGAGCCCTGAGCCCAAGCACTTGGGCCTGTTCCAGATTGCTCGACTAGGACAGGAATTAATTTCCACTCTAAATAGGAAACTTCTACCACTCTTATGGTCTCTTTAGGGGTATGACTAACTGCAGCTCCAGCATATCTGGCCTTAACAGGCAATCACAGCCTACAAGTCAAGTTAGCAGTGCATTCATCAGACAGTTTTTCTCTTTTTTTTTATTTTCTCTAAAACCTGCTTGATCAGAAGACAAAAAAAATTACCTAGAGAATGAAAGAAATGTCAGAAATTTTTCTTTTTTCTTTTTTTTTAAACCCATATGGAACCAGCAAAGCATCACTGAGTCACTCCAAATAATACCTTTTTTATTTTAATTTTGTTTTCCTGCATTCATACCTGCTACTGGTAAAACTTAACAGTATCCAAAACTAAAAGACATTTCAAGCAAGCACCGTTCCCACTGCCTTCAGAGTGTCAACTAAATGCATGAATATGGCAGTAGGAGGAAGAGCCAGGATTATATTAAGATTGTAAACCACAGAGCATTTGTCTATAATAAATTTATTCTTAGATTTACGTTTAGATAGTAGAAACTCAGAAACTGGAAATCAAGAATAAGAATAAACTCCTAAGAGGGAACAATGATCTTCAGATTTAGATGGCTGTCTTTCTCACCACTAAACTGTTTACTGTGCTTGATAAGAAGGGAGGTCCACACAGAGGAGCCAGCATTATCATAAATGCCAAATCAGACTGGATTTTCTTACCATCACAGGTGAAATCCTGGACATCTACATCTTGGATGGGAATATCCTTTAAGAAAAAAGGTTTCAAGCAGCGTGGATTTCCACTGACAATTCTCTTCTTCCTCAACCATTTTCCCAGCCAGGCCAAGTGGCAGTTACAATTAAAGGAGTTAGCCAGCAAATTACTGAAACAGAACAAGACGTAATTGCATCAAACATGAACATACAGAAATACAGAAATAACTACAGAAAGATGATGGGTTCCAATTCCAAGCTCCTTCCTGCCATCTGTTTCTGTGGGATCCTCCTCTGTTCTACAAATCAGGGAATTTCTATGCAGGTTTCATACTAGGAATAGGGCTGTAATTAAGAGATATATATATATGCATATATATATGTTTACAAAGCAAAGTACTTTCTGCTACAGCTATTATTTAGACATGCTTACATCACCATCAGGGCTGTATTTATAGTGGATTTCAACCCAAGCTGCAGCTCACACCCAAGTCTAAACTCACCTCACACACCACACCCACACGTGTGTGATCTTCAGCATCCTTCGAGTAGTGCCATGGAAAGTTTAGCACTGCCCTACAGTGCCTGCGTGCACAGCCAGGCTGGCTCAGCACACTGTTCCTTGCCCCAGCATGCTCATGCTTTCCACTTGCCTATGTTACAGCCCATACAAAAGCAGGGCCAAGTGGGAACCACTGGCAACCATGAACTTAGGTTTCCTACTGAAATAGTAAGGATATATCCCTCTGTATGTACATATATACACATATAAAGCAGCATTGTCAGCATGAGCCACTTTTTGTGAAGCTCTCTAAGGTCTGTAGTGAAAAGCATCTGCTCCACTGCCCTGTGACCTTTGTGAGGTCTGCACCAAATCCCGCTTACAGCTCCCAAAATATCTTGCAAACACAGTCACAGCCCAGCTGTGGTGCTTGGGTGTGCAGTACCCAAAGCAATCATTTGACAGCCCCTGTGAGAGGGACAGATTCTTAACGTAGTTTATGTTAGCAACGTTTAAAAAAGGAAAGGCCTATCCATCCTGTTGTCAAAGACACAGATGTATAGCAATTTCTCAGTAGAGCACCTTTAAAATAGATCATCAGTATAGAATATATATATTATTAATATCTATTTCATAATAGGTTGTGGTCCCTTGAATGATAGGAGTATAAGGTGACAGTTATTTTAAGCAACTACCTTTCTAAGCTAACGAGAATTAGTGCTGAGAATCCTGGAAAAACACTTTTTTTCTGGAGTCCTGTACCAAAACACCCATCCATAATTTGTGTGTAGGCTTTTTATGACTAAATTTCAGGTGAAGGAAAGAGGCTGATATCCCTGGTAAAGAAAGAAGGTTGCTTATCTGATGTACAAGTACAGGGAGGATCAATAGCCTCAGTCTGAGGCTGCCTCACTGAGGAAAAATAAGCTGCCAGACCCCATGTATGGAAAATGAAGTATCTAAACAGTGATGGAATTCCCACAAGTGAGTATATATGAGAGTTATTATTTTGGTAATACAGAAAAATGATAATGAAATTTCTTTAAAGCATAGCATATCATAAAGACCAAACATTTTAAAGCCTTCAAGAAGCAGTCCCTTCAAATGCAGGTGTAGTAGCTGAAAATCTTTTAAGTCTACACTTGTGACATACTTTTCCAAACAGAAACATATAGTCAAAATCACATTAGGTTTTCAGCCAAGCAATTCCTTCAGAAAACAACAGTGCTGAAGAGAAAAACATATGGCACAGCTGAGGTGTGGCAGCAAAAAACAACCCAAACCCGATTCCTAAATTATATATGTTCTAGGCCAACATCACATAGCCACTATATGATTTACAGCTGCTCTCTGCATTGTAAAAAGGCATACTTCAATCACTGCACTAGCCTGGAGCTCCGGGGGTGTAATTACACGTGGATCTAGCACAGACTATTGTACATTATATAGAGGGAGAACTCGGGGGTGGGGGGAACTCAGCACAACGTTTAGTAATAAAAATACTCAACCTATTTAATGCTGACTAGGATTCAAGGGCAAGACTAACTTGCTATATAAAGGTGAGAAAGCTAACAGGTTGCATTGGATCTTTCAGATAGAATGTGCAGGAAAGCATTACTCTTAATTCTAGTTACTTTCCTTCTGAATTGTCTTCCGTTTTCTTTAATCCATAACGGGACCACATGCAGGATGCCTTGTATATTTTCCACACTGACATACTTTGGCATCAATGGAGTCTTTAAACCAAATGTTTAAACCTCCAACGCTAAGTGAATTCTTCAAAGGCCATTTGTTCCAGGGACGGAGACAGTGAGATCATATACCCAGAACAACTTCCGCGACACAAATCCTTACAATGAAATAATCCCCAATTGGAAACAAAAAGCAGGTGTATATATCAGGTTTCTGGAAAACCAGCTCTCAATGTAAAGCACATTTTGCACATCTAGAAAATGAAAAAATTTCAGAAACATTCAAATGTTCACTCTTCAAAATGCTCCCGTCAAAATAGTATGTTCCCTTTCCACAGAGAAGAGGTTGCTTTAACTTAATGTGTTACTGCTCACTGGCTGAGCAGCAGTACCCGCAAACCCTCATTTTCTTCTTGGCAAACACAGGTTAACATATGACCTAAAATTTATTTAATCCCTGGATTAGAATTTGGATTACGGTTTTTTTTTTAGGAATTGAGAAAGAATTAAGTTGTTACATATTAAATAAATCTGTTTTGAAATTCAAATAACTCTGCGTAAACAAAGACAAATGTATCTCGTCACATTACACACGTCCTCCTGCCACATTAAAATCACCTTCATTTCGTCCTTTGTCCAACCGCAGAGCGGTGATATTTTGCTTTAATGTAGTATTACAGTAGTATTTTAGTAGTAGAAGTTAATGCATGTCCCTACATACATGCTGCTTCCATGGCAAGACTCTGATGCAAGTTTTGGAGAAAAAAAAAAAAAGATCAAGGCTTCCTCTAAAGCATGGCATGGGATAAGAGACTTCACTTGGAAAGCAATAGAAAGTCTGGAAAGGCCAATTATTTGCAAAACTTCATTTTGGAATCGGGCTATTTGAGTGGAGTGCCCAAATAAGAAACAGTAATGTTGGGCAGACAAATTGTTATAAAAATTCATAATGAGTAATCAGAGTTTCTACACGTAAGATGGTGATTTAAGCACTCATAAAGAAAGCAATTGAGCTTTTCACAAAGATGTCATACTAACATTAAATTCAGACGTGTTTACTCAGAGACATAGACATGTTTTTAAAAACAAGGGGGAATAGAAGTCTTGAGGAATGAAATATGCATATGCTACTACAAGTGACTCTTAAAAATTGCAAAGAAACCATAGAATATTATCTCTTTAAATGGATTGTAGTGACCTGTTGGAAAGACATGCTGAAAGGCATCTGAATATTGTTGAAATGAGGTTGAAAATATATCCTGGAATTCACATTAAGTTTGTACTACAATAGTTGCATGTCATTCTGATGAACCTGTTACCATTCTGGCATTAGGCACCACGCAATTATTACAAGACAGAGAAAAACAGTTCAGCTTGCAACTCTGCCCACTTAACTGTGTAGGGACTGAAAGACACGACTGAACTCTCTGCGTGCAGAAGTGCAAGCACACTTCAAATTAGGATGCTACAGTACCTAGCTTGACAAGTTAGAAATAAAAACCTGATATTTTTTAATTAATAACTTACAAAATAGATGTTCTTCCTCAATTGAAAGACATAAATCAAGGCATTACATTCAGAACTGTCCGTGTTTTGATAATATGCATGAGGCTGACTCACAAAGAGTAATAACAAGAGGTGCAATATTTTTTAGTGCTGTAAATATGCCAAGATAAAAATGGAAATATTAAACTTTGTATGAATTTCTGGCTCACATTAACAGATGCAAAAAGAAGTCGTTACAATACCCGATTAACTCACAAAGTGGGGGCTGAACAGGAAAAGCAGTCATACTATCTATCTTCAGTAGTGTTGTCATCTAATATATCCACCTACAATGGAGCACTGCTAGGAAATGAACACATCTGAATTTTGCATTTAGATGTGAAATATCACTACGGCCTTAAACTGATGTCTGAATAAGTCAAAACCACACCTTCTCCTGTCTGTGGATCAAGCACACAGTGAAAACGTGTCAAAAATGAAACTTTTTTATTAAGACACAGCCAGGAACCTGCCACGACCAACATGATCGTAAGTCAGTGCCAAAGCAATGCATTCTAATTAGCAGCAGCTTTAATTGCTGTTGCTAGAAGTTGTGCTAATCTTTATTCACAGATGTTAAAAAAAAGAAGAAAATGGGCAATCTTCTAATGAAACTTGACAAATACACTTGTGTGCAAACAGGGGAGGGACTTTATATACTGATGCAGAGAGGCAGAGTGATCGCAGGATCCACAGAAGGAAGCACAGAGACAATTGCACGAGAAGCAGGCAGGTGTTGGTTGCAGCCAGCACAGTGAGAACAAGCTGTCAGCAAGTACTGCTCACTTTTGACCAGTGACTTGAAAACAGTCAATAAGAGGAATCTGGTTGTGTTTCTCTCTTTGTCCATCAATTTCAAAGAGGCTTTTGGGACTACAGAGAGAAAATGTAAGAAAAGTCTGGGTTCTTTATGCTACATGGAGCTAATGCTAAAATGGTAACTGATTTGGTGGTGAAAAGTTCTAATAACGACATGAAAGCATGAGCAACAAAACAACTGAGAATCAGCACTTCTTTCTTCCCCCAAACATGATGGAGAATGCTTTCAAAACCTGAAATGCAATAGCATCAATAGTTTATTTTGACTGGACAATTCGGATGTACTTTCAGGGCAGTGTGAAAGGAATCAAGCAGACAACTTCCATTAACAGCAACATCAGGGTCCCCCATCACAGCTGGAAACAAAGAACAGACTTTGTTTCCATATTTATCAGTCTGCACTTTATTAAAATGGACACACTACAAAAGGCATGTAAACATATTTAAGAAGCAAGAGAAACACTTCAAAGAAGGATTGAGAAATATAAGAAAATTATCAGAAAAGCTTAGGTTGGGATTTTGAAATTCACATTCAGTAGGACTTGAACACTTTGTCCTCTTAAGCTCTGGTGAAAACCTAAGCATTAGTCAGTAGATTTCTTCTGACAGTTAACTAATTCAACTGTAATCCAAGAAGTTGTTCTTACGGAATTATACGCCACTGAAACTAAAGTAGCTTCACAGCACTGAAGTGTATGATAAGCTATGCACTTTGGAATCTGCAGAGACTCTTTTACTTGAACTTCCACTGTGGCACATGGATAACTCTACATTTTGGCATGTCAGAGCACTAGGCTATGACATGCCAAAACAGAGAGTCCTCCTGCCTGTGGCTGGTAACCAAAAAGGTTTTTCAGCCCCTCCAGCTGAAGCAATTCAAATGTTTTTTGTAAATCACACCTTGAATCCTCCAAATCTGTGATTTCAGTAGGATGACATTTTCCTTCCCTAAGTGAGGTTTTAGATGTATTAACAACAAGTAGTTTGATTTTGAAACTCAAATATTGTCTTCTTAAATGGAAAGCACAGAATAACAGCACCATAACACGTTTGTACCAAAAAACCAGATAACTTACATTGTGGACAAAGAGACTAATGTGCTGAAGGCTCCAGGAGTGATAGTGCTGATGTGATTGTCATACAGAGAGAGAAGCCTCACTGAGCTCAGTCCAGCAAAGGTGTCATTGTTAATACAGCTGATAGAGTTGCTCCTCAGCATCCTGCAAGGATTAAAACAGGCAATTAGGAACTACTGGGAGATGGTATAATTTCGGGTTACCAAGTCCTTTATCTCTTGCTTTCTTTTGGCAAGCGTTGTTCTCTATTTCTATTGATTGCTGAAGTACAACGCCACTATAGGAGGGCTAGATGCATGCAAACATTGCCTCATGAATTTAAAACGCATTTCTACCACACAGCATTAGAGGCTGTTGGGAGCTCCACATATGAAAGTAGCATGCAATTAAAATTATAACTAGTAGCAATCTTGAAATGAGAACTGAAGTCTTAATTCAGTAAATATCTGAGAGTAAGTGAAGATGCATTTCAGAGAAAATTGAGAAAGACTGCCAGAAACGTGTGACAATACTAGTTGAATTACTTCTATTATGGATGTTTTTTGTAATCCATACTGCAAAAGTATGGAAGGAAACAGCATCCTGAGCAGAAAGGAAGGAATAGCTTAAGCAAGATTTCCAAACCTAACACAAGCTCTGAAATGTCATTACAATCATTAATTGAGAAGAAAGCAGTAATCATTCCATAAAATGGTCTTTTCTCAGTGCTTGTACCAGATGAATCAGTGCTGTGTTTTGGAAGATGCATCTCTCCAAGTTGTTATGGTAACAATGAACTCGATGATAAAGCCCAATTAATGTGAAAGACTCTAGTATCTTGTTTCACTCCATAGCAGAAAAGGCTCATGTGTATTGGTTACACTGCATGCCAACCAACATCTGGGCCTGTAAACATCACTACATAGTTGGGATATTCCTACTTAGGTAAAAAATTATTCAGTAATTAAAGCATACTACCAAAAATCAAAAAAAATGCAGCTCATGCTGCTGTTCCAGTGAATTGATCCTCCAAATTGAGGAGAGTTAATTCCATTCTATCAGATTCACGCAGTGCAAAATGAAAATTCAGACTCCCTTTGAAATCTGGATTTAAATCTCAGACTGGTATCTGCCATTAGGGTGTTTAGATGCTACATCAAGAGAAGCTTGAAAAACACCAGAGATGAGATATGGCTGAGAAGAAATTCACACTGCAATCAAAAAACACTCAATGTTTTAAGACCTGAATGTTACACTGATTTTGCATTACTGTTCTCTGTGGACATCACAGGCACCATGGTCTCAAAAGTTCTGGTATTGCAGCTGGGGTGAAGCTGTGTCAGAAAGAGGCACAGGGCGCAGAGAAACACACCTTACACGTGGAGTAATAAGTTGCCTGAAAGCCAGGTCAAGACCACAAGCTCTAACATGAACAGGGTAGTAAATAAGAGAAGTAAATGCCTTGGTGGCTTAGCAGCAGTAGGAAACATTTCGTCCATTCTGTATGTAAAGTATGAGGCAGTGGTACTGCAAGATGGGATGACCAAATTTGGATGCCAATATATCTTGCACAGCGATTTATTACATTCCAGAAAACATACAGTCTTTTCAAAACTGGACCATGACCCTGTCCTGTGTTGCCTTTCTGTAAAAGATCACAATTTTAATGCTCAAAGAAAGTCAATTAATGGATAAAAATATATGTCCCTGAAGCCAAACCCTTTGGTTTCGTATCATGGCTCACCATGCACTGCGTGCCCTTCCTGAAGGAAAACTTATACTTGCAGATCTTCATCTCATGCTGTGTATATTTAGACTGCTTTATCAGCTTGGGGGAAATGTAGGTCAGGTCAGCAGGATAGCTTGAATGTTAAGCATCTTTTTATTAAAAAATGCTGAATTTTCTTTAGGAGCACTGCCACAGGCTGCTTTACAGTATAAAAATTAATTTAGTATCTATGGACAGTATTTTCAAATCCCTTAGTAAAGTGCATACATTAAATTAAAGAACAGATGGCTGTAAGCACAGAAAAAAAAAAAAAACCGTAAAGGGAAAAGCAAAAGAAAAGTTCCCATTTTTTAATAACAG